>SJYC01099421.1:0-22748 GCA_006408675.1 Madoqua kirkii
CTTTCCTTAAGCACATAAGCAATAAATATGCTGACACAGAACTGCATTTTTAAAACAAAATGTGTGTGTGTTTATAAAATTGCATTTTTGAAACAAAGTGTGTCACATTCATAAAAGTGACGCACATTTCAATGCTGAACACTGAATTACTATCCAAGATGTATTTTGTGTAATAAAACATCAGTGTCTTAAATGTTCTAAATTGCCTTGAGATGTGTCAATGGTCTTGAGAATATCATCTACCATGCTAAACCAATTGATGTCTAGGGACTAATGCTCTGCTTCTAATTATTCTTTGAATATAAATAAGATGATATTGGTAAAAATAAGATTTCTATGCACATGAATTTATAACTCACTTCTAAGATTTTTTAAACTGACATTAACATGGAAATATATAGCATGCTAGGAAGAGTTTTCTTCTCCTATGTGAAGGCAATGGTTAAATTATTTACAAAGACAATATTATCTGAAATGATAATATATAGCAAAAAATTTTATTATTTAATTTAATTTAAATAACACAAGTTCAAATTCCTTTGGTTTGTCCAAATGTGTTTTTTCATCTGTATCTTTTTTTCCCTTTTATGTCCTCTAGCAAACCCACAACCAGTCACAATATTAATCATCTTAAGACAATTTCCTATAATTTTATACCCATGTTTATTCGCTCCCACTCTTACTTCCACCAAAAACACTTTTCTCTGTCCCAAAGCTTCCCAGACAGCCTTGGTCAAAAGGTCATATCATTCTCTGAAAATTCATTACATTTGCTAATATTTATTAAGCAACTTTATCAGAATTACTTATATGTAAACTACTTGAGGTCAAGTTTCAATGAGTAGGCAATATATATTTTTATTTTATTTTAGAAAATTATATCAAGTACTCTTTCCCCCAAGATACTTCAGGCTTCTTTCAGCTCCATAACTAGGTCCTTTTGTTCTCACTGGATGGGCTTCCAGGATTACAACTTAGTCCCTGGTGGTCCATCTCCGAGTTACTCATGACATTTCCTGAGAGTCCCAGATCCATATATATGCCTGCTTGTTGGAGAATTCCACACTAATATCCCAAGAAGAACACAAACTTAACAAGCATCAATCTGAGTTCACTATTCATTACCCATGTAATTACTATTGTTGATGGTACATGCCACTATGGTTTTGATAACCGTACTCAAATACTCAGAAGTCATTCTTGAAGTCTTCACTTTCCCAGCCTTCCCATTCACCACCAAAACTTCTGGTTTTCCTTCACATCTAGTTATGTCATTGCTGTTGTTGTTGTTGTTGTTGTTCAGTCACTAAGTCATGTCCAGATCTTCGTGAACCTATGGACTGTAGCCCACCAGGCTCCTCTGTCCATGGAATTCTCCAGGAAAGAATACTGGAGTGGGTAGCCATTCTCCTCTCCAGAGGATCTTCCCAACCCAGGGATCAAATCTGGATCCTCTGCTTTGTAGGCAGACTCTTTACTATCTGAGCCACCAAGGAAGTCCAATAATTATCTCCTATATATTCGTTTTACTTCATCATCAGTATTGTTACTGTTCAGTTGAGGAACACACTGTGTGCTTCTAAGATGACTGTGTTAACTCTTTCCTTCATTTGATTTTCACTTCATTCTATTCCAGTCCATCCTACAGACTGCTTTCATTTCAGTTCATTTCCAAGATGCCAACCTGTCAAGAGATCTGCATCACATTCTCCCTGAATTTTCTTTTGCTCTCAGAAAATATTTAACCTCCATTATGCATGACTATGCAAGGCTATGGTTTTTCCTGTGGTCACGTATGGATGTGAGAGTTGGACTGTGAAGAAGGCTGAGCGCTGAAGAATTGATGCTTCAAACTGTGATGTTGGAGAAGACTCTTGAGAGTCCCTTGGACTGCAAGAAGATCCAACCCCCATTCTAAAGGAGATAAACCCTGGATTTCTTTGGAAGGAATGATGCTAAAGCTGAAACTCCAGTACTTTGGCCACCTCATGTGAAGAGTTGACTCATTGGAAAAGACTCTGATGCTGGGAGGGATTGGGGGCAGGAGGAGAAGGGGACGACCGAGGATGAGATGGCTGGATGGCATCCCTGACTCGATGAACGTGAGTCTGAGTGAACTCTGGGAGATGGTGATGAACAGGGAGGCCTGGTGTGCTGTGATTCATGGGGTCGCGAAGAGTAGGACACGACTGAATGACTGAACTGAACTGATGCATGATTCTCCATATCTAATTCTTGTTTTTGCTAAATATTTTCTCAGAAACATATAAAAGCCATAATTTTCTCAATGTTTTTAATATAATTTGACAGAATTTAGAGTATGGGACAAAATTCATGTTCTCTTTCAAGGGTATGGAATCAAAATCATCAATGTTATTGATTAAGGACAATCCCTCATATAGTAAATGTCACAAAGAAGAGTTCATAAGGTTGAAATTATCTCACAAATATTCAACAACTGTAACTCTGATACCCTCCTCAGGGAGGGTGATAGAGGCATAAGGGGTTCAGATCAACTGAACAAATGACTAAAATCTCTAAGGTTTCACACCTGACATCACTACTTAGAGCACTGGTACAGAAAAGTTTCCTCCAAGTGTTACCTGTCAAGAGACCTCGCACTAGAAAAATCTCATTAATGACCTCATTAAGTTCTGACTTTGATCACTGTGGCTCCAAGAGGAAGTCACCAGTGTAATTTACTTGCAACTGTACAGATGTACTTAGACTAGACCTAGAGTAAGAAATGTGGGGTAATTTTTATAAGATTGTTCATCTGGGGTTCATTTTAATGTATTCTTGCTAAAAACATTTAAAGTCATTTATGTATCGAAGGCATTTATCTCTCTTTTAGCAGTATATACAATAGCAGTTATCTTTTCCAATCCTGATAAATACTAAGTATACAACCACATGACCCTAAGTCATTCCAAAAGACAAAGATGCATACCGAGAAGAATGTAAAAGAAATTATTATAACCCTGAAGTAATAAAGTATTGTATATATTTATTCGTCTCCTGTCTGCAAAAGATGGTAACTACAAGGAAATAAAAAAGAGGGGAATATACAATGAAAATGACAATATCTGCATAGCAGGACTGCCAAGGTCAGTGAGGGATGAAGGACCAAAGGGAGATCCGTGGCTTGTGGAATCTAATGGACTCAGCGAAAAGAGCTCTCCAGTAGGTGGTCTCATCTGAAGGACAAAAGCAAAGACTTCTTGCTTGAAATGGAGTGTGTATACACAGAGTGCCATACGAGCTGCCCAGAACCCATTTGGATTGTGTAGCATGTTTAGGGAGGTTGGAAAGAGTGCAGAAACCTCTGGGCAAGCCAGCTGTGCAAGACACAGAGCAGGAAGGCCCCCACGTGGTGGTGCACAGCATTGCATGTCTAATCTTGGTCCACGGAGGTTTATCCCACTTCCTCTGCAAACTCAATACATCCTTACCGAAATGCGTTTTCTGCGCCAAGCCTTAGTCTTTGGGGTGACATGAATAGACACAGCAGACAAATATCTCTTTTTGTATGATCTCCCTCCCCTATACACACACACACATACACACACACACAGAGTCACTTACACTGTGTCTTAATGAGAAACTTGAAATCTTTCAGCAAGCATTCCGAATATTACTTGCTGTTGTTTAGTCGCTGTCATGTCTGACTCTTTAGGACCCCATGGACTGTAGTCCAGGCAAGAATACTAGAAAATGTTATTTCTTTTTTATTATTCTTTAAATAGCTGTTTCAATAAGAGCTCCTCTCATTCAATACAAAATGAAACACAAAATAGAACAGGAGATCTACAAATACACTGTAAGGGAAAAAAATGACATTGAATAGAAAAAAAATCAAGGCACTTTTTAGAGGGGAAAAACACTTTGTTGTGGAGCCAAAAAGAGTGATTAATCAATTCCACATGGAGTCCAAAAAATATAATAAAAGTGACCTCTGTAAGTAGAGTTCAAAACGAAAGCTCAAGTAGGAAATTATAAAACAAAGTAAGAGGATTTTAAAATAAGCAGACAGAGCTGAGGGAAAAAGAAGTCTAATTGAAGTGCAAAGCTATCAGAAAACTTTTGGCCACTTTGGAAGCAGTGACAAGGAGAATGGGTACATCAATTTTAAAAAGACATGGCAGGGGAAAGTAAGAAAATGAGAGAAATGCAGCAGAATGCACAAAGAAAACATTCAATATACACTTAACTGATAGCCTTTAAACAAAATAAAACCAAAAAATATACGATTCAAATAAAGTGTCAGAAAAAAAAATTAAAGAAGTCAACCCACTCCAGTACTCTTGCCTGGGAAGTCCCGTGGACAGAGGAGCCTGGCGGCGAGCTACGGTCCATGGGGTCACAAAAAGAGTTGGACACAACTTAGTGACTAAAGAGCAACAACATTAACTCTACAGACAGAAAGATACTTCAATAGTGGTCACAAAATCTATGGATAACAATCACACCTTATATGATATTTACCAAACTTAAAAAGTAAAGCTAAAATCATTATGAATCTCCAGACAATGAAAACAAATGAAAGTTAAAACTCTGCAAAAGGGTAAAAATCAGACTAACTCCAGGCTTCTCTGCACTAAGCACACAACAGTACAAAGAAATGGACTATTTATAGTGGCTATAGTTTTTAAAAAGCGTTGTTTCACGAATTCTCTATATCTTTAAATTGAGGCTAGATGTCTCAAAGTATATGGCAAAAGACAAATATTCGCAGGTATGCATTAACACAGAAACTATGGTTACCAGGAGTAGTTTTAAAAAAAAAAAAAAAAAAAAAACATTCCCCAAGCAAAGAGTAAGTAAATATTTCTTCCAAGAACTGACAGCAAATTCAGATCTACTTAATTGTAAAAGGCATTACTGAGAGAATTATTAATATAAAACAGAAAGCAAATGTTGTAAAGCACAATGGTGTAAATGAAGAAAAATAACTAAAAGAGTTTTAGAAGGAAAAAAGGTGTGAGAGAGTGAGCAGTTAGGATTGTGGCTCTCCAGCCTGAAAACAGAAACAAAACCAAACAAATCAATTAAAGGCAACCCACACTAAGTTCAAGCCCAACTAACGAAATCATTCTAATCCTCAAACCTGTATTCTAGAAATGTCCAGAGACTTTGTGTCACTAATAAGGGGAAAACAGGCTGTATTACTTAATGTTTCTGTAATTTTACATGTATATGAAATCCCATTTATTGGAATATTGAATCCACAAATTTTGGGCTGACATATTTCATTATTCCTTAACAATGCTGCTCTATATCATCTGTTGTACAAGATCTTTCCTAACTCCCCTTAAAGATAGCAGTAGTCACTTTTCCCACTCTAAATGTGTGTGTAGTTCTCTTATCTTGCACACTGCACTGTATTTTAAAGTGCACTTAAACATTTGTCCCTTGTTACATTCATTCTTTCTATTCTGTACCAGACACTGACTCCAGTGCTTCAGGCAGAGCAGCAAAAAGCCCACCTCCCTTCATCCCAAAAGGCACATATTACTGATCACGAGGGCCTTTCAGTAGCATCCGTGTGATAACTGCTCTCGGCATCTGCAGTACCAGCTCGTTCATGTGAAAAAGGCAGAAGGGGTGAACACAGGGAAGCTTATCACTTAGTAACATAAATGTCAGCTCTTGTTCATCATTCTGTTATGTGTTTATGAAACAGAGGGCATCTACTTAGCACTTAATCCACTAATATATATGTATATATTTTTACTATCTATTTAGCATTTATTTTCACCTTATCATGTCACACAGTAAATTCTTTAAATAAATCTATACTATGGTGAAGAAGATAAGAGATATATGTATATGTATATTTGTATATATGTATTGCCTGTTTTCTTATATGTTTATATTCTTTTTCCAAAATATGTATGATGTGAGTAGGGAATAAAGAATGTGTGAACAATTAAACGATAAAGACAAGCTAAGTTCTGTAGCATACTGATGGAATACGATGTAGTTATAAATAATCTTAAGATATAATTTTCACTAAAAGTTGCATATTTAATTTTTTATGGCTTTTCTGTGGATTGGCAGTGTGCTTGTTGCACCTCTCCCTCCTGTTTGCCATTTAAACATTTCATACTTTCTCAGCCCCTTGAGGACAGAGGTGCTTGGAAAGGTGGGGACATTTCTTCGCTTGCCAGCAGTTCTAGTTAAAGGTTAGGAGGTAGAGACATTTAATATACTGACCAAAATATGACTAGGGAATTACTTGTGAATTTCAATTCATTCTACTCTCACATCTCATTATCTTGGATAATTAGAGTTGTCTGTCTTTTGTGATCAAGGAGAGTTGATTTGGTTGCATTGCTGGTAAAGCTATGATGGAGAATGAGATAGATATTAACAGAATTTGAAACTTGTTATATACATAAATACAAACGTATTATGTCAGTGGTATATGTTTATTAATATCTGGAAACATGTTGTGGTCCTTTACACATATTTTTTAATATACCAATGGTGTTTAACTCTCCATATTGTATAGGAAACTGTGCTTCACAAAAGGAAGGATTGGGAATAACACATTGTTTAGGGAAATGAAAGACAAAGAAAACTGAACTACCATTTATTCAGCACACTTACATTTTATTCAGTTTCTCCTGGGCACCAAGTATTTTTCTATAACATATGGAAATGGCCATGGACAAGAGGCAAAGTCTCTTCAGTTATGAAACTGACATTCTGGTGGAAACAACACGTGTATATGTAGTAAAGCCTCTCCTAGAATAGCATTTAAATGAATAGCGGAAATTCTGGGTGAGATGAGGAAAAAGACAGAGCTTTTGTTATCTGCATCGTAATAACACTTAGAGTAGTTAAAAATTACAATTACTTAAAATATTAATGAAAGTGAAAGAAGAGAGTGAGAAAGTTGTCTTAAAGCTCAACATTCAGAAAACTAAGATCATGGCATCCAGTTCCATCACTTCATGGCAGATAGATGGGTAAACAGTGGAAACAGTGGCTGACTTTGTTTTTCTGGGCTCCAAAATCACTGCAGATGGTGACTGCAGCCATGAAATTAAAAGATGCTTACTCCTTGGAAGGAAAGTTATGACCAATGTAGACAGCGTATTAAAAAGCAGAGACATTACTTTGTCAACAAAGGTCCGTCTAGTCAAGGCTATGGTTTTTCCAGTGGTCATGTATGGATGTGAGAGTCGGACTACAAAGAAAGCTGAACACCGAAGAACTGATGCTTTTGAACTGTGGTGTTGGAGAAGACTCTTGAGAGTCCCTTGGACTGCAAGGAGATCCAACCAGTCCATCCTAAAGGAGATCAGTCTTGGGTGTTCAAGGGAAGGACTGATGTTGAGGCTGAAACTCCAATACTTTGGCCACATAATGTGAAGAGTTCTCATTTGAAAAGACCCAGATGCTGGGAGGGATTGGGGGCAGGAGGAGAAGGGGACAACAGAGGATGAGATTGTTGGATGGCATCACCGACTCAGTGGACATGAGTTTGAGCAAGCTCCAGGAGTTGGTGATGGACAGGGAGGCCTGGCGTGCTGCGGTTCATGGAGTTGCAAAGAATCAGACATGACTGAGTGACTGAAATGAACTGAAAATATTAATGAATACTAAGAGAACACGTGGTAGTGATAACTAATCAAATATATAATAAAAATATAGTAACAGAATTAGATTTCTGTACAATGAAATTCTTCCTATAGCTATATAAAAATATTATACAAAGATAGAAAATACCTATTCATCAGTTATGTCCTTTTATAAAATGTTAATCAGGGAATAAAATGTAGCAGTGATCAAATTATTTAGGTTTTATTCCATTTTTATGAGCATGATAAAGAAAACAAAATTTTTAAAGAAGGACAGATGAACTTATATCAAATATAGCTATAGCAAGATTCATATGCCTGTTAGAACAAAATCCAAAACAAATAAATATTGCTTGTGAATAAAATTGTGCTTTCTACTTAGATAACCACAGCTAACAATCCTGGAACACTTAACATGGCCCAAGTATCATTCCATGTTACAGGTAGCCATCTCTTTCGATCTTTGTAAATCTAAGATTAGGTATTATCTTGTTCCCATTTTATGTGAGAAAATTGAGAATTGATTAATGTTTGTAACTTGCTCATGGGATAACAGCTACTAAGTGGAACAGATTTATTAACTGGAGCAATCTGACCCAAGACCCACTTGTCCACCGTTAAAGATTGCCTAGAGGTAATGCAGTATTGGACTTCCCAGGTGGTGCTAGTGGTAATCTTTACCTACCTGCCATGGCAGGAGATGCAAGAGACACAGGTTCAATCCCTGGGTGGGGAAGATCCCCTGGAAAAGGGAAATAACTACCCACTCCAGTATTGTGACCTGGAGAATCCCATGGACAAAGGAGCCTGGTGGGTTAAGGTCCACAGGGTTGTAAAGAGTCTCACACAATTGAAGCAGCTTAGCTCACACACACAATGCAATTTTATATCCCAGTGAACATTAGCAATCCCATTACTACCATGTCCCACTTAACTCTCAAAATTGTATCAATTTGAACAATCTATGATATGTTTACTAAAACTAAGATTCTTTCTTCAAACACATGGACTGATAAAGAACATGTGTCCATGGGAGTGGACTTTGTCTTAATTATTGAGGATTCAGTTTAGTTCAGTTCAGTCGTTCAGTCATGTCCAACTCTTTGCAATCCCGTGAACCAAAGCACATCAGGCCTCCCTGTCCATCACCAACTGCCAGATCCTACCCGAACGCATGCCCATTGAGTTGATGATGTCATCCAACCATCTCATCCTCTGTCATCCCCTTCTCCTCCTGCCCTCAATCTTTCCCAGCATCAGAGTCTTTTCCAGTGAGTCAGCTCTTCACATCAAGTGGCCAAAATATTGGAATTTCAGCTTCAACATCAATCTTTCCAATGAACACCCAGGGCTGATCTCCTTTAAGATGGACTGTTTGGACCTCCTTGCAGTCAAAGGGACTCTCAAGAGTCTTCTCCAACACCACAGTTCAAAAGCATCAATTCTTCGGCACTCAACTTCCTACAAAGGAGTAAGTGTCTTTTAATTTCATGGCTGTAGTCACCATCTGCAGTGATTTTGGAGCCCCAAAATATAAAGTTAGCCACTGTTTCCACTGTTTCCCAAACTGTTTGCCATGAAGTGATGGGACTGGATGCCATGATCTTAGTTTTCTGAATGTTGAGCTTTAAGCCAACTTTTTCACTCTCCTCTTTCACTTTCATCAAGAGGCCGTTTAGTTCTTCACTTTCTGCCATAAAGGTGGGTATCATCTGTATACCTGAAGTTATTGATATTTCTCCCAGCAATCGTGATTCCAGTTTGTGCTTCCTTACTACATGCCTAAATTCTTTCAACCCATGGATGCACCAGTTTCCTGTATCCATGGAATTCTCCAGGTGAGAAAACTGGAGTGGGCAGCCATTCCCCTCTCGAGGAGATCTTCCCCACCCTGGGCCTGAACCCAGGTTTCCCGCATTGCAGGCAGATTCTATCTGAGCCATCCAAGGAAGCCCTCCAAGATCACTGTGGAAGGTGACTGCAGCCATGAACTTAAAAGATCCTTGTTCCTTGGAAGAAAAGCAATGGCAAACCTAGACAGTGTATTAAAAAGCAAAGACATCACTGTGCTGACAAAGGTCCATAAGGTCAAAGCTGTGGTTTTTCCCAGTAGTCGGGTACAGATGTGAAAGTTGGAGCATAAAGAAGACTGAGCTCCAGAGATTTGAGCCTTTTAATTATGGTACTGGAGAAGACTCTTGAGAGTCCCTTAGCCAGCAAGGACATCAAGCCAATCAATCCTAAAGGAAGTCAACCTTGAATAATCATTGGAAAGGGCTGATGCTGAAACTCCAATACTTTGGCCACCTGATGTGAAGAGTCAACTCACTGAAAAAGACCCTGGTGCTGGGAAAGACTGAGGGCAGGAGGAGAAAGGGGCGACAGAGGATGAGATAGTGACATCACCAAGTCAATGGACATGAGTTTGAGCAAACTCCGGGAGATAGTGAAGAACAGTGAAGCCTGGCATGCTGCAGTCCACGGGTTTTCAAGAGTTGAACATGACTTAGTGACGGAACAACAGCAACGCATGCCTAGATCTCTGCCTTAAATACAGTAGCAGCAACAGCAGCAAAAAGTTGGTTTAATCAGCGAGCCCTGTCCCTAAAAATATCCTCAGGCTAGAGTCAATTATAAAGTGCATCAAAATATGGCACAGACATAGTTTTACACTCAATGTTAACTTAGTAAAAATAACTGAGTAACTCAGTGCAAGTGTGTGCATTTGCCTGTGTGGATATGTGTGTGGGTGTATGTTTATATGAGACACAAGACATTCAGTATCATCCTATTGCTCCCTTTTCCACCTGGTTAATACAGAATTGTACTTTAAATCACCTAGAGTATTAGATGCATTTCAGTCCAATCATCTTAATTATGATTTTTCTCAGCTGAAATCTTGGTTAATAGTGATTGGCAATGACTTTGAGAATTAGGAGTACTGTTCCTCCCTGTGATCAGTTGAGTTTGAATGTCTTAATAGAGGATTCATCTGGAATAATGATGGAGTAACGAGTTCAAAAATCTCTTCCTAAGAATTATTTTGGAGAATAGAGGAATCGTTTTCTTTACATCCAGAATCAATACTTTGTGTCCTATTATCAGTTCAGTTCAGTCGCCCAGTCGTGTCCGACTCTTTGCAACCCCATGAATACTGCTGTGTAAAACTAGAGCATTTCAGAATATTTTGTTTGTTCATTTCTTTGTTCATTTTTGCACTAGAATAATGAAAGCATTTAGAAGAGCCGAAGCTAATAAGAAAAGGAGCTAATAATAAAAGCAAAAATTATTTCATATAAAAAGAGTAATCAAAATTCAGAGTCAAACCAAATTTTAAGAGTTTTGTTTTCTTAAAACTGGTGGTATTGCTTATAACCAACAAATCTGTTCTTCATCTCATTGGATACTCTGATCACATAGAAATATTATTAGGTGCTTAAATATTTATGATTGCTCTTGACAATTGACCCTTTTTATCATTAGCCATCCCTCTTTCCATTTTGCTGTTTATATTTATTTGCTACCTTCAGTGGACTGGGTACACTGTTGGTTGCTGAAATTTAAAAAATAAATTTCAGTCTTTCTCTCATATTATTCACAATGTAGTTGTGGAGGAAACTGGTCAAACTGATCATCGAAATTTGGTGTCAAAAGTCCTTTATCTTAAAGTATGCTGAGTCACTTCAGTCCTCCCTGACTCTTTGTGACCTTATGATTTGTAGTCCACCAGGCTCCTCCATCCATGGGATTCTCCAGGCAAGAATACTGGAGTGGATTGCAGTGCCCTCGTCCAGGGGGTCTTCCTGATCCAGGGATGGAACCCACATCTCCTTCACTCCTGCATTGGCAGGTGGGTTCTTTATCACTAGTGCCACCTGGGAAGCCCATCTTAAAGTATGTGTGTGCAATTATGTGAACACAAAGAAAAATGCACCTTACAGAGGAGTTAGCTCTTGAAAAGTCTGTAAGTTACCTCCAAGGATGTATGTGCAGTGACACTTTTGTGGACATTTCAGTGCATCGCTCTGCCTGATGACAAGAGCTACATACATTTTGAATAAAGGTGCTTTATCACCAGTATAATCCAATTTAGGGTTTCCCAGGTGGCTCAGTAGTAAGAATCCACCTGCCAATGCAGGACATGTGGGTTTCATCCCTGGTCAGGAAAATCCTCTGGAGGAAGAAATGGCAACCCACTCCAGTATTCTTGCCTGGAGAATTCCTTAACAGAGAAGTCTGGTGGGCTGTAGTCTATGGGGTCACAAAGAGCTGGACACAACTGAGTGACTGAGCATGAGCATAATAATCCAATTTTCTGACACTAGAAGGACCGGTGTATTTATCGTCTTAAATTCTTGTTTAGACACAAACACACTTTATCTAATTACATCATTTCTTAAAGCTTTAATATGTCTGTAACCATGTGGCACAGCTAATTAATATGCTATGAGGTAATTCTGAATGCTGTTTCCCTCATTTCGGCTAGGATGTTCTGACTAAACTGACAGGCGTCATGGGTCCCACTTAGGCAGAATAGAGTTCTGATTTAGTAACTGGGGAACTGGAATCTTGTAAATTCACTGATGCAGTGACCACACCAGTACTTTCTAGTGGGTAGTACAGCTGTTTTCACCAAGTAGTAGAAAGGCTATTCTAGGTAGAGATATCGCTGCCTCTTTCCAAACAAATGAAATGATGGGTCAAGAGTCGCTCTCACAAATAATGAAAGACAGCGCAACCTAATTTCCATATTGAGAATCCAAGAGAGGTTGTGTCTGCCTTCTCGTTCAGGGTTCCAATTTATGTCTGACCAACTGCAGAAATATATTGCAAGTTTCATTGCTTGAAAAAAAAAAAAGATGAATATCAAGTCAAGAATTTGTGCCTGTCTATGGGTAGTTATAAACTTGGCGGTGCTACAATGAGTCTGTCCCCCAAAACCATTCATCACCTGTCTCATCATTAAGATATCTTAGTTTCCATAATCGCTAAATAACATAATCACTTCCCAAGGCATAATTATTAAATGGAGTTAAGCACTGCATAGGCAAAGTGGTGGGATCAACAGCTCCAAGAATTTCAGTGCCTTCAAGGTGAGGCTGATGTCTGGGTCACACAGGCAACAGCATGTTTCTTGGAAGAATGAGCAAATTGAGTAGAGAGTGTGGTATCTACATATTATAGATTGCATAGGTTTTTATAATTCCAAATTGATACATTTTGGTTATTTTACACATCACTTCCTCCTTTCACAACCATTAAAAGTCACCAAACTAATCTTTCTACAAATCCCTGGAAAATCCATAGCTCTTACCAGGATGAAAATTTACGTAAACTCATCTTTCAGAAATTAAAGGTAGTAATAAAATATAAAACCTACACACTTTTGAAATTTTAAGGAGTACATGAACATGATTATTAAAGTAGATTTGTGATATTACTGTGCTCAAATGTACACTGCATCATAAAAGTAATGTGGCCCATTTCCTTTTATCATGGGATCACATAAGTTCCTTTAAAAATACGATGTTAAAACACGGTAGTGTATATCCTTTACTTTGCAAGACACCACTAAGTTCTTATTTCTAATCAAGACTGTCATTTCCTACTGACTTTTGATGCTTTCTGAGAAAGAAAAATTATTTCCCCTCTTTATTTATTCTGCCTCTCTAATACGCAACCCCAACTCTGAATTTTTACGAGTCTTCTTTCTAACATACATCAGTGAAGTGGATGGTGAGCTGGTGTTTAGAACAGCAATTTTTTTTCTGGGTGTTTATACAAAATCATTGGGTTCTAGAGATTTTCATTTGGTAAAATCTGAAATGTAATGTTCTGCATAATAATTTGGGGCAGAGAGAGATATTATGGGAAATGGCTTAAATTAAAGACATCAGCCAAGAAATGCTGTAAAATTCATGTTCTCAGTGTTGTGTGAAACTTCTTACATACCCATAGATAACATCTGGATCTACCAATCCTAATTAAACAAACCCAGCAGGACAAGATTTCCTTATTGCTAACCCATCTGACACCTGCAAATTCCTCATTAAACCATACATACCAATGAGAAGAAGGTTTTAGACACTAACAGATCCTACCTCTACCCTTCACTGCCAAATCTCACACAAGTCAGTGAAATGAGAAACCTACTTTATGTTTTAATGTAGGCTCTCAACTGTCTTGCTTTACTTTTAAAAGTTAGTTCTAACTTCATTGTGTAATCTTCTAATGTACAAAAATACACTGTGTTTTGCATACTAATTTGATCATAGCTGTTAAATTCAGTGTGTAACTTTTTCTTCAAATATACACTATTTTAGGCTTTGAGTTTTAATAAAGTCAGAAATAAGGCCATTTCTGACTTATTTCTCCCCTTAGGAATATGTTATCTCTTCTTCAAGAAAAATAATCCATAAAGAGCCCCACATAACTCTATACTTGAAAATATTTCTTAGGTGTTTTATCGATATATAAGGTTTGGTAAACACTATATTCTTTATCTGTCTTGAATGGTAATATTTCATATTAACATCTCTGAGAATTGCTATAGCAAAGACCTGGTTTTTTCATTGATGATATAACCATTTTTCGCACTAAACTCTGATACAACCTATCTTAGAATATGCACTGATTTTTTATTTCATTCATATATTAATAGTAAAGCTAAATAGCTCCTTATGTGATACCAAGTTCCTGTTCAGTGGAAGGACTGGCATGCCAGGAGACTATGCTGAAAAATCATAAACGGGCCACCATCTGGTAGCTGGGAAACTGAAATGGAAGGTCTGAATTAAATCAGGCCACATCTTTCAACTCAACCCCTCTTATGGGTCCAATTTTTTAAAAAAAATTGAAAATGCCCTTTATTCAAATGTAATGAAGATTAAGGGCAAGAGAAGAAGGGGGTGACAGAAAATGAGATGGTTGGATGGCATCACTGACTCAATGGATATGAGTCTGAGCAAATTCTGGGAGATAGTGAAGGACAGGGAAGCCGGGCGTGCTGCAGTCCATGGGGTCGCAAAGAGTCAGACATGGCTTAGCAACTGAAGAAATTAGGCCAAGTAAGTGCCTCTCTAAATAACCATACAGCCCAGTGAAATAGCCATCAGGATCACTAGAATTCTATCACTTCCATGAGTTTGTTGGGTTGAAAAACTGCAGATGGCTCCTCTGAGGATGTTTTCTTTACAGATGACACAATCAGTTGTCTTCACAATTCTTGCACTGACCTTTTGGTCATGTTATCACAGTACTTTCTTTGGTGGAGCACCACAGAATTAAAGGTTAACATCTAAATTAAATTTTTAATTTTATTATTTTCTCTTCTCTTGGTTATGATGTACAGATTTTAAGGGTATCATTCAGTTTTACAAATTAATACACATATAAATAATACACCTATGAAGATTAAAATTTCCTTCTTGCCTTGCCAAGGGCCACAAAGACCACCCTCCCCCCACTCCGTCTCCCTTAGTTTAGTGATTTGCCAGGAGGCTGCTAGGACTGAGCGTAGTGTTGGGCTCATAGCCGTGATTTATTTCAGCAAAAGGTTAAATGCAAAATCAGCAAAGGGGAAAGGTGAGCACAATGGGGACCAGGGGAAACCTGGTCAGAGGTTTCAAGGGTCCTCCATCAGTGGAGTCACACAAGATGTACTTCCCCCCACCACCCCGCCACCATAGCAAGTTGTGAGGACACATGTGGAAGGCTGTCCACCAAGGGGGCTCCCTGGAGACTCAGCACCCATGGTTTTTATTGGGGTTCATCACGTAGACACTACCTATCAAGCATGTATGAACATTTCCGAGAAAGAAAAAAAGCAAGCAAGCAAGCGGGTGTTCAGGCTTCCCTGGTGGTCCAGTGGTTACGAATCCACCTGCCAATGCAGGGGACGCAGTTCTGATCCCTGGTCCAGGAAGGTTTCACATGCGACGAAGCAGCTAAGCCCACGCTACCACCACCGCAGCCCCCGTGCCTAGAGCCTGTGCTCCACAGCAAGAGGGGCCACCGCAACGAGCAGCCTGCTCACCACAGCCAGAGAAAGCCCAAGTGCAGCAGCAAAGCCCCAGCACAGCCAGAAGAAACAAATAGAAATAAACAACCATTCAAAACACACACACACACACACGAAAGATGTTCAGAATCAACTGATTATTCCCTTAAACAGTTTAGTCCCGGGAACTACTGTTATCAGAAGAGGACTGGGAACCCTCCCAAAATGCAAATCCCCAGAAACCAGTCCAAAGTCCAACTTGCAGGCAGGGCTTGCCAAAGAGCAGAGTCTCAGGTCTGCTGTGCTAACTCTTCTTCGCACTTGTGTCCATTGTGTGCCAATCCATCAAGAAGTCACAGGTCTGTTTCCCACCAAAATAAATTAGTTTTTGCCTATTCTAGAAACTCATGTAAATGGAATTACATAGAATAATAAAATGCCATTTAACCATTTAATTTTCAATCATAATCCATAGTTCTAAAAGAGTATGATTTACTTTGTGTTTTAAATTGAAGCATTTTATATCTGAGGAATTGTGGTACTGATATAGCAAGTTGTGAGGACACATGTGGAAGGCTGTCCACCAAGGGGGCTCCCTGGAGACTCAGCACCCATGGTTTTTATTGGGGTTCATCACGTAGACACTACCTATCAAGCATGTATGAACATTTCCGAGAAAGAAAAAAAGCAAGCAAGCAAGCGGGTGTTCAGGCTTCCCTGGTGGTCCAGTGGTTACGAATCCACCTGCCAATGCAGGGGACGCAGTTCTGATCCCTGGTCCAGGAAGGTTTCACATGCGACGAAGCAGCTAAGCCCACGCTACCACCACCGCAGCCCCCGTGCCTAGAGCCTGTGCTCCACAGCAAGAGGGGCCACCGCAACGAGCAGCCTGCTCACCACAGCCAGAGAAAGCCCGAGTGCAGCAGCAAAGCCCCAGCACAGCCAGAAGAAACAAATAGAAATAAACAACCATTCAAAACACACACACACACACACGAAAGATGTTCAGAATCAACTGATTATTCCCTTAAACAGTTTAGTCCCGGGAACTACTGTTATCAGAAGAGGACTGGGAACCCTCCCAAAATGCAAATCCCCAGAAACCAGTCCAAAGTCCAACTTGCAGGCAGGGCTTGCCAAAGAGCAGAGTCTCAGGTCTGCTGTGCTAACTCTTCTTCGCACTTGTGTCCATTGTGTGCCAATCCATCAAGAAGTCACAGGTCTGTTTCCCACCAAAATAAATTAGTTTTTGCCTATTCTAGAAACTCATGTAAATGGAATTACATAGAATAATAAAATGCCATTTAACCATTTAATTTTCAATCATAATCCATAGTTCTAAAAGAGTATGATTTACTTTGTGTTTTAAATTGAAGCATTTTATATCTGAGGAATTGTGGTACTGAAGAAGACTCTTGAGAGTCACTTGGATTGTAAGGAGATCAAACCAGTCAATCCTAAAGAAAATCAGTCCTGGATATTCATTGGAGGGACTGATGCTGAAGCTGAAACTCCAACACTTTGGCCAACCAGTGCAAAGATCTGACTCATTGGAAAAGACCCTGATGCTGGGAAGGACTGAGGCAGGAGGAGAAGGGGATGACAGAGAATGAGATAGTTGGATGGCATCACCCACCCTGTGGACATGAGTTTGAGCAAGCACCAGGAGTTGGTGATGGACAGGGAAGCCTGGCATGCTGCAGTCCACGGGGTCACAAAGAGTCAGACATGACTCAGTAACTGAACACAACACACATATCTCAGAAAACAGGGCCCTCGGCAGATTTCAGCTCACCATTACATAGCTTGAACAACTGAAAGGAAAATAAAGTTTCCAGTCAAGCACCCATTTTAGGGAGACACAGACATTCAGGTCACAGGACCAGGGAAGAATTCTGATTGGCCTGGTTTGAGGCTCACTTCCAACAAAGACCTGTTTCAGCCAGCATGTAGAGCTTGAGTAGAGGTTACTAGGGAGAAGCAGTTTTCAGAAAGAGCAGGATCCAGCCGCTAAGAGAGAGGACACTCATATACCCCCTCGTTTTTGAAACTCCCTCCCATCTCCCTCCCCATCCCATGATTCCTTAAAAAACTAGGAATAAAACCACCGTATGACACAGCAATCCCACTCCTGGGCATATATCCCGAGGAAAACAAAACTGCAAGAGACACATGTATCCCATTGTTCATTGCAGCACTATTTACAATAACTAGAACATGTAAGCAACCTAGATATCCATCGACAGATGAATGGATAAAGGAGTTGTGATATATATATATATATATACATATATATATATATATACCCACAATGGAATATCACTCAGCCATAAAGAGGAACACATTTGAGTCAGTTCTAATGAGGTGGGTGAACCTAGAACCTATTATACAGAGTAAAGTGAGTCATAAAGAGAAAGATAAATGCCATATTCTAACACCCACATGAAGAATCTAGAAAAACGGCACTGAAGAATTTATTTACAGGGCAACAGTGGAGAAACAGACATAGAGAATAGACTTATGGACACGGAGAGAGGGGAGGAGAGGGTGAGATGCATGGAGAGAATAACATGGAAACTTACATTACCATATGTAAAATAGATAGCCAAAGGGAATTTGCTATGTGGCTCAGGATGCTAACATTTTAAAAAATTTACTTGAAATATAATTGCTTTTCAATGTTGTATTAGTTTCTGCTATACAACAATGTAAATCAGCCAGAAGTGTACATACACCTCTTTCCCCATCTCCATACCACCTCTCTAGGTCATTTCAGAGCACCGAGCTGAGCCCCTATACTATTCGGCGGCTCCTCACTAGCTACCTATAACACACGGTAGTGTATTTGTCTCCCCCTCCTTCCCTTTTCCTCGCTGTGCCCACGGGTCAATTCTCCACATCTGTGTCTCCATTCCCATTTTAAGATGTCTATGAATTCTCAACTCCAAACCAAAGAATTTTTAATTTATTCAACAATGTTGTCACTCTGCTGAGCACCAGGGACAATTTACCAAAAAAAAAAAAAAAAAAGGAGGAAGATTCTCTGCATGTATCCTTGTATTCAGTCGTGTCTGAATCTTTGCAGCCTCAAGGACTGCAGCCTGCCAGGCTCCTCTGTCCAGGCTATTTCCCAGGCAAGAATACTCGAGTGGATTGCCATTTTCTTCCCCAGATCTTCCTGATCTCGGGATCAAACCAACCACATCTTATGTATCCTACATTGGCAGATGGGTTCTTTACCACTACCACCACCTGGGAAGCCCACACAATCTGGGACAGACAACTCTCGAGAACGGCAGCTGCAGCCAGCCAGCGGAGCGTTCAGTGGATCCTAGGAAGGGGACACAGGGCGTTCCGCTGGAGACAATTACATCGTTCACGTTAGAATCACAAATATGCTCCCCATGGCATCTCCACCTTCTTTAATTCCTTGATAAGGAAATTTATCTCACAGTTATTCAGTCAGAAAGTTAAATGCCAGGGTTCAATCCCAGTCCAACCATCACTCTGCCTTTCCAGGAAGGCAAGAGACTGAATAGAAAGTTCTCTGTAATCAAAACAGAAAGTAGACTTCATAAGAAATGTGTTACAATTTTCTAAAACTATGGTCCTATTAGTGATAGTCATTCTACTTGAGCTGCATCATGGTTAGAAGATGGCATGTAGAGTCAATCTTTTCCCAAACTGACATATATATTTCCTTCTTATCAAAATTCCAGCAAAATATACATATATTTTAAAAATAGTTACAAGCTTATTCTGTATTTTATTTTGAAAGGCAAATATACTAGAAGGGCCAAGTTTGAAAAAAACTTTTCCTTGATTTCAAACTTTCTTAAAAGGTGCAGTAATAAATAGAGTATGCTAATGAGGAAAAGATACAACACATATCCCTGTTTCAAAGTAGTATGTCCAGAAATAGACCCACACATTGATTTTTGGCCAAGACCAAAATCAAAAGGCAATTCAATGGAGAAAAAAATAGTGTTTTCAAAAAAGTGGTCCTGACACAAATATCCATATGACCAGAAAAATGAACATTGATCCTTACATCATACATTATACAAAAATCAACACCAACCAGTTTGCAGATATACGTGAAACATAAAACTATAAAACTTTTGAAAGAAGCACAGAAGAATATCTACTGTGGGTAGGAAAAGATTTCTTAGCTATATAGAAACCACAATCCATACTTGTAAAATTGTTACTTTCTTTTAAGAATGATGAGACTATAAAGAAAATGTACAGACAAGACAGCCACAGATTAAAGAAAATATTAGCAAATCACATATCTGGCAAAGGACTTGTACCAAGAATATTTAAAGATCTCTCAAAGTTCAATAATCAGAAAGCAATTAGTTGGGAGATTGAGATTGGCATATATACACTACTACGTATAAAATTAGTAACGAATGAGAACCTACTGTATAGCACACGGAACTCTACTCAGTGCTTTGCAGGGACCCAGATGGGAAGGAAATCTAAAACAGAGGATCATAAGAATACATATAACTGATTCACTTTGCTGTACACCTAAAGCTAACACGACATTGTCAAATAATCATGTATACATGCATGCTCAGTTGCTTCAGTCATGTCTGACTCTTTGGGACCTTATGGACTGTAGCCCACCAGGCTCCTTTGTCCATGGGATTCTCCAGGCAAGAACAGCAGAGTGGGTTGCCATACCCTTCTCCAAAGGATCTTCCAGACACAAGGATTAAACCCGCTTCTAGGTGGGTCTCCTGCACGGCAGGTGAAATCTTTACCTCTGAGCCACCAGGAAGCCCAAAGCAACCATACCACAGTGGGAAAGAAAAAAAAAAATTAAGAAAACATTGTCTAATAAAAAGTGAGTAAAATACACAAAATATATTTAAATTCACTCGTTACCAAAGAAATTCCAGTTAAAACCACAATGTTATGCCAAAATACATCTAGTAGAATGTCTAAGAAGACCACCAGAGAAATTTTTGGTATAATGGAAACGTCCTACATCTTGGTTATAGGATGCCTTCATGACTCAAAATTCTGTCAAAGCACAAACATTAAACTTTAAAAGGCTAAATTTTACTGCATCTCAACTATATCTCGATTTTCTAAAAAAAGGAAAAAAAATCACTGACAAGAGTATTCATACGCAGATGAAATTGTAAAGCAAGCCTTCTATTTAGCTTTTTTAATATGTTCTCCAATTATATGTCAGAAATTATAACTGTTAAGTAAAGTTATCACATGTCAGTAAAAATTATCTTAGTATTGTCTATGGATGGACAGATGATTGATGGATAGATATAGATATGGAGACATTTATTCATCTTCAACATATTTTATAAGCCTTTTAAAAGGCTGAGTGTTAAGTAATTACTAACAAGTTATAATTATTTAAACTAGGTTATATAACAGAAAGTATAATAAAATATAACAACTCTAATTTGAATTAGTTTCTGGTCTTACATTTAGATCTTTAATCCATTTTGAGTTTATTTTTGTGAGATGTGTATAAGAGACAGGATATAGATATGGAGACATTTATTCATCTTCAACATATTTTATAAGCCTTTTAAAAGGCTGAGTGTTAAGTAATTACTAACAAGTTATAATTATTTAAACTAGGTTATATAACAGAAAGTATAATAAAATATAACAACTCTAATTTGAAGCAAAACTAAATGAGAAAATCTAATGCTATTTCCCTGACACATCTAAAGGAAATGAGTGATTTCTCAATATTTTCTAACTAAAGAAGTATTGAATTTTAAAAAGATGCTTTGGCATGTCATGAAAAGTCTCTGTATTAAATGCAACAATTCCTACAAGTGACTTATAATACGACCTCCATTTATCACCTTTGCAAACTTTATATATACATATTTCAGGTTGTTTATAATTTTGCTGCTTCTACTTTTAAAGAAATCATTTAATTTATACTTTACATTTGATAGACATTTTACAGAAGAGTACAATAAATCAACAGAAAGTTTTACCAAGATCAATAATTATAATTAGTAATGGAGCCAGGCAGTCTGAATCCAGAGTCATCCCTCTTAAAGACTAAAACATATCAGGAAGGAAAACTCACTGTGAATTTTGTTATAGATATATAACAGGGTGTGAATGCTGTTTGATATTTGATACAATGGGGCTAGATCTTAAGGCAAATATATATCCAGTCACACTCTGCGGGGGGCGCTCCACAGAAAGAGTAGAGGCAGTGGAACTTCTCTCAGCAAAGCCGAGGGGTCTCGAGGAGAGGTGAGCCTGCTGTCCGCCAACCCAGCCCCTCGGCGAGTGAGAGACAATCAGACGCGACAAGGGTTCCGTTGAAGCAGTTCCGCTTTATTGTTACAAACTCCCAGCTTATATAGACAAACAGGAGGGTTTTAGGAGGAACTTTCCATAGTTGCACCAATCACATTAAACATCAAATCATTCACCTTCATTATAACAGGAGTATATGGAGATCACACACTGTCTACGTGCCCAGAAATCAAGAGAGCCAGTCAAAAACTTTGACAGACAACATAGACCCTGCCCCCATCTCTTCCGCCAGGCGCCATCTTAGGTTTTCTACCACAAAGCTAGCCCCTTTGTTTTTAAGGTTTCCCATTTAGAGCCCCACAACACTCATTAAAGACATGTTGGGGACAGGTCATGAAAAAGCATTCCAAGAAAGGTTACCAAGTGGTCCAAAAGGGTGGAGGAGGCAATTCAAGAATCAGCAGACATCTCCAAGAGCCTGGCCTGTGGGAAAGCAATCAGTCTTGGAGTCTGATTGGAAACACAAGAAGACCAGGTATGAGTCAAGCAAACCTGCAAAGGGAGAAATCAAACTGGGCCTGGTTTTCTTGAGCTCATCTACTCCTAATTAGTTAAGGGGTAGATCAAAATGGCACATCTATGTGATTTGTATGTGTTTTTGTTGTTGTTAATCACTCAGTCATGTCTGACTCTTTTGTGACCCATGGACTGCAGCCTGCCAGGCGTCTCTGTCCATAGGATTTCCCAGGCAAAAATACTGGAGTGTGTTGCCATTTCCTTCTCCAGGGGATCTTTCCTTATTGATATATACATACACAATACTATGAAGAATCATTTTTATTACATCTACTATTATGAATATTTCACATTGAGTGAAGTAATGCTGATATTTTTTT
>SJYC01099424.1:0-12831 GCA_006408675.1 Madoqua kirkii
CCAGCGTTTCTCATGATGTACTCTGCATAGAAGTTAAATAAGCAGGGTGACAATATACAGCCTTGACGTACTCCTTTTCCTATTTGGAACCAGTCTGTTGTTCCATGTCCAGTTCTAACTGTTGCTTCCTGACCTGCATACAGATTTCTCAAGAGGCAGGTTAGGTGGTCTGGTATTCCCATCTCTTTCAGAATTTTCCACAGTTTATTGTGATCCACACAGTCAAAGGCTTTGGCATAGTCAATAAAGCAGAAATAGACATTTTTCTGGAACTCTCTTGCTTTTTCCATGATCCAGTGGATGTTGGCAATTTGATCTCTGGTTCCTTTGCCTTTTCTAAAACCAGCTTGAACATCAGGAAGTTCACAGGTCACATATTGCTGAAGCCTGGCTTGGAGAATTTTGAGCATTACTTTACTAGCATATGAGATGAGTGCAATTGTGCGGTAGTTTGAGCATTCTTTGGCATTGCCTTTGTTACCCTGCTTCATTTTCCTGTGCCAATTATCATGGCCTGATTTTGCATTTATTTACTGTCTGACCTTTAGAGATTAGGCTCTAAGAGGGCAGCAACTCATCTGTCCTGCTCCTTTTGAAATACCCAGTGCCTTGGACAACCACTGGTTTCTCTGAGGGGTTCACACTGGATGCCTGTACTAGCAGCTCCATCCTCTCCTCAGGCAATAGCGCATTCCCCAGCCACAGTGAATTTTAGCTGGTAGTACCTACCTTCTTAGAGAACTTCCATCACTCTCCCATAAGAGGCTACATGCTCCTTAGCACTTGTGGGACTTGGCCAAGGATGACTGACACAGAGGACAGAGATCTGCTGGCCTTGCACCCACCAACAGGGACGACAAACATTCAGTGCAGCTTGTACTCCAGAGTTTCTCCGTGGGGTTAGAGTTAAACCAGGGCCTAGCTGAGTCTCTCAACTTCATTCTTGCCTAGCTTCCTCTCTGCCATGCTACTCTTTTCCCCTTATGCCCTCTCTGAAGACATGCCCTCAGTAAATCACTTAAAATAGAATCAGCATCTCAAACTCTGCTTCTAAGGAAGCTGAACAAAAACAACATTCAGTAAATTTCTTATGAGTGAAAGATGATTGCCCAGCAAGCCCAGTTAATGAAGTCAGCAGTCTTCATGAGCCAAGATTAATTCCCAGAAACCAGAAGATTTGAACACGGAAGGCTTTTTTATATTGGTGTAACTTAACTTTTCTGAAAGCTTCAAAATGCAACATCTATTTTTTTTTTAATGGAGAAAAGAAAGAAGAAAAAAAAAAGAAATAAATGTCCTCGTCAAATATTCTTGAGAAACATTATATAACTTAATCCTTCCATAAAAATGATTAGGGATTAATACTGGCATATTAAAGGACTTGAAAAAATTAAACCCCTATAAAACATACACTTTATCGACTTTACCTACAAAAGTCATATAGTCAAAGCTATGATTTTTCCAGTAGTCACGTATGGATGTGAGGGTTGGACTATAAAGAAAGCTGAACACCAAAGAATTGGTGCTTTTGAACTGTGGTGTTGGAGGAGACTCTTGAGAGTCCCTTGGACTGCAAGGAGGTCAAACCAGTCAATCCTAAAGGATATCAATCCTGAATAGTCATTGGAAGGACTGACACTGAAGCTGAAGCTTCAATATTTTGGCCACCTGATGCAAAAAGCTGACTCATTTGAAAAGACCCTGATGCTGGGAAAGAATGAACGCAAGAATAGAAGATGATTACAGAGAATGAGATAGTTGGGTGGCATCACCGACTCGATGGACATGAGCTTGAAAAAGCTCCAGAAGGTGGTGATGGACAGGGAAGCCTGGCGTGCTGCAGTTCACGGGGTCAGAAAGAGTTGGACAGACTGAGTGACTGAACTGAACTGAAAACATGCACACAGTAGTCCTGGAACCCTCGGCTATAGTAGATGGTGAGAGGAGTTAGCTGCAGATGAAACTAAGTTTGCTAATCAGCTGATCACAAGATAAGGAGAGTATCATAGATTATCCACATGGACTCAATGTAATCATAAGAGTCCTTGAAAGTCAGAGAGAAAGGGAGATGAGTTCAAAGTCAGAAGATGATTCTCTGTCTGCTACTCTTTTGGCTTTGAAGATGGAGGAAGAAGCCAAGACCCCTGGAACGACAATGGTCTCTCGAAGCTTGAAAAAGCGATGGGTGGATTCTCCCCTAGAGCCTCCAGAATGAACGTGGACCTGCTGACACTTTGACATCGGACCAGTGAGACCCACGCTGCTTTCAGACGTTCAGAGACATAAGACAATAAATTGGTGTTGCTTAAAACTGCTTTTGCAGTGATCTGTTATAGCAGCTATGTGAAACTAATAGATACAATAAACGAGCTGGCTTTTGCTGTTGTTATTTAGTCGCTAAGTTGACTCTTTGTGATCCTATAGACTATAGCTCGCCAGACTCCTCTGTCCATGGAATTTCCCAGGTAAGAATACTGGAGTGGGTTGCTATTTCATTTTCCAGAATATCTTCTCAACCCAGGAACTGAACCCGAGTCTCCTGCATTGCAGGCGGTTTCTTTACCATTGAGCCACCTGGGAAGCCCCAAACAAGCTTATTTACTTTTGTTGATTTTAACATTCATCAAATATAGTGGAGAAAGAACCATATCTCCTTTAAACGCCTATCAACATTTTTGTTAAGTTTAATTATCATTATTACTAAAGAAACGGCACAGCAGACCAACCAACATTATTACTGTACCTAAATTCAACCCGATTTTCTGAAATGAAGAAAGTCTTTTTTTTAATTATATAATGCCTTTATTTCTGTAAACTGTTTATAAATTAATAATAGGAAAAAACATAATTAAATATTTAAAGGCACAAGGCACAAATCTTGGTTTGGTAAATAATGAAAATAGACTTTTTGTATAATTTTTTAAGCATATATATCTGAATTCACTCCTTTAAAAATGAGTATTTATTCAAAAATAATAAAAAATAACTTTGCTCACCATATAAAACACAGAGAGGACATTTAAACAAGTATAACAATGCTATTAGCTTTTGAAGGCTTAAAACATGAGAAAAAAAAAGCCTCAGAGCATCTCCCAAAACACTGACTACTTTGCCACTGACACAAAACATTTGTTGTTGTTGTTCTTCTTCTACCTGACTCCATCTTTCATCCTATTAGACAGTAAATACTTCTGTGACTGTCCTAGGGGATAAAAAAGATAATGTCTCTGGACAGGTTTTGAATCTTGGTTTGTTTTCTGGCAAAGAATTATACTAGGGAATTACACCTCTTGTATAATTAAAAGTTTAAAAATATTTGTTAAATGATGGAATTCTATAGTGAGCACCTGTTTTATTTTGCATCTGCACCTAATTCAGTATGTTTGTAGCTCTCAGATTGTGCTGGACAGTTGTATTGTGAAATGCATAATACATTTCCTAGTTCTTTATAAAGCTCAGTAACATTGTTATTGCTGTTCAGTCGCCAAGCAGTGTCTGACTCTTTGTGACCCCATGGACTGCAGCACGCCAGCCTTCCCTGTTCCTCACCATCTCCCAGAATTTGCCCAAGTTCATGTCCACTGAATCAGTGATGCCATCCAACATATAATCTTATGCAATTTAATCCTTAAAACTAAACCAGCTGCTTAGGCACTCACAGAGATTATTCAATTTATTAACTAATAAATTAAATAAAAAGGAGTATTAATTAAAAAACAGTTACTAGAGTTTGATAAAATCTACTCATCTATCGGTTTTGTAAATGTATGCCCTCTCAATCAATATGAATTTGCACACTATCCTAATTAGCGCACATGTATAATTGTCCAATTTTTAAAAATGTAAAGAAAGTGCATCTTTATTCCATATATTATCCTTTAAACAATGTTTCTTTCTGAAATAGTCAAGCACTAACTTGCATGAAATTTATATTTCAGAAAACTTTAGACATACTTCCAATTTCATGAGGAAAGCTAAATGTTCAAAGGCATCAAATTATTGATGTTATATAATGGATGATCTTTGAAAAGACTAAAGCACAGCCAGGCATGTAATTTGAAGCATCCTTGCTCAAAATTAAAAGCCACATCTTTGGCATGTTATACTGTTTTCACAGTGACGTTT
This sequence comes from Madoqua kirkii, assembly GCA_006408675.1. Classification (NCBI taxonomy): domain Eukaryota; kingdom Metazoa; phylum Chordata; class Mammalia; order Artiodactyla; family Bovidae; genus Madoqua; species Madoqua kirkii. Next base: position 4,126 of record SJYC01099424.1, read on the forward strand.
TCAAAACAAGTTGCAAAGCTAAAATGTCCAAGCAATTACTCTTCTATTACTAAGGGTCTTATTACTTCTTTTTAAATCTGAGTTCATAGTTTTCAAATAAGCAAGTCTGCTTAGTGTAAAATAATTAGTATTGATTAAAACATCACTGAGTAATAAATTAAATAAAAAGGAGTATTAATTAAAAAACAGTTACTAGAGTTTGATAAAATCTACTCATCTATCGGTTTTGTAAATGTATGCCCTCTCAATCAATATGAATTTGCACACTATCCTAATTAGCGCACATGTATAATTGTCCAATTTTTAAAAATGTAAAGAAAGTGCATCTTTATTCCATATATTATCCTTTAAACAATGTTTCTTTCTGAAATAGTCAAGCACTAACTTGCATGAAATTTATATTTCAGAAAACTTTAGACATACTTCCAATTTCATGAGAAAAGCTAAATGTTCAAAGGCATCAAATTATTGATGTTATATAATGGATGATCTTCGAAAAGACTAAAGCACAGCCAGGCATGTAATTTGAAGCATCCTTGCTCAAAATTAAAAGCCACATCTTTGGCATGTTATACTGTTTTCACAGTGACGTTTTCAAAACAAGTTGCAAAGCTAAAATGTCCAAGCAATTACTCTTCTATTACTAAGGGTCTTATTACTTCTTTTTAAATCTGAGTTCATAGTTTTCAAATAAGCAAGTCTGCTTAGTGTAAAATAATTAGTATTGATTAAAACATCACTGAGTTCCTGTACTTTATGACCAGGAAAAAAAGCAGATTCCATTTTAGCATGGAAAAGTTATAACTTCTATGGACATTCTAAATTTATAAATGGACATCCAAAATTAGCTGTTTTTTAAACATACTGAAATATGTATCCTTTTTTTCTGTGTGGAAATGAGATAAATTTGAAATAAGACACGTTTCTAGAAGTAACTGAATGAAAATGTGAGACATCTAAGAGAATGAAGGGATTTAATAATAATGAAGTTGTAATATTTCCTAACTTACATTTACATTTCCTAATCTACATCTTATTACTTTTGTAGATAACAGCTACTTAATTAAACATCCTTAAACCTGGCAGCATTATTTATAAAAATTTATATTAATATAACTTTGGTTTCCCCAAAATTTTAGAAAGGAGATGGCAAATCAAAAGAAATATTTAAGCCATAGCAAAAGAAAATGAGATTCCAAGCATAAACTGGAAAGTATAAAGTTTATAATCTAACAACTCCTGAAGACAACGTGAGAGTTTTTGTTCGGCAAGTTTCTGAACTATGCAGTTGTATTCCTGCTGAGCAGGAGGTAAACTGACCTAAATTTTATAGGCTCTCCATTTCTGTATAGGAGAGAATGGCTTGGGAAAATAGAGTTGGAGAATTGTCGTTCAATTGCTTGGGGTGCCTGGCTTCAATTTGTAGATTTGATTTATTAATATTGATTTTTGTACCAACTTCACAAAACCATATTTATTTTCCACTCAAAATAAAGTACACATTTGGCCGGGGGCGGGGGGGCTTTGTATTTTTGCCTTAAGTTTTGCTGATGAACCTCTATCAAAAGAATATTGAGCTAATATTTCATGAAATCTATCCTCTGAGGCCCTAGAGAGAAGAAAATGAAAGGAAGGAGTAATTTCCTATCAAGATGCAGGAATTCTAGTAAGGCAGGCATACATGATGACATGCATAATGGCTTCTAAATAGAGCTAAGGGCCAGGAAACTTGCTGGGCTGCATAATTCTGAAGGTCGGGATCAGAAAAGACTTAATGGGGAAGGTACATTTGAGATGAAGCTTGATCGGAGCTTCTCTTGCCTTGCTGTCAGGATGAAGATGGAGTGGCAGAGCATTCTAGGATGAAAGAACAACAGAAAAGAATTTCACAGTGGCTGGGCATGGTAGGGCAATGTGTGTGTGTGCGCCGTGTTGCTTCGGTCATGTACGACTCTTGGCAGCCCTACAGATTGTACTCTGCCGGGCTTCTGTCTGGATTCTCCAGACAAGAACACTGAAGTGGGTTGCCCTGCCCTCCTCCAGGGGATCCTCCCAACCCAGGAATTGAATCCCAGTCTCTTAACTCTCTTGGCAGGCAGGTTCCTCACCACTAGGGCCTCCTGCGAAGCTCTAGTAGGGCCAGAGTTAGCAAATAATCTCAGGGGACTGAAATTAATGGGGGAAAATGCAGCAAGAAAGCAGTAGAAAAACAGTGCAGGTGATAGGGAGGGGAGGATGAGAATTAAGACAGTGTGACTGGTAACAGAAAACAGTATTGATACCACTATCCAGAGTTAGAGCCTGCTGGACTTTTCCAAGTGCTTGAAGCTACTATTGCAGGATATGTGTTGGGAAACTACACAAGCAGCACCCATTTATTTATTCATGCATTTCTTTATGCTATGCTGCACAGCATGTGTACCTTAGTTCCCTGGCCAGGATTGAACCCAGGCTCTTGGCAGTGGAAGTGTGGAGAACTAACCACTGGATGACTAGGGAATTTGCCAGCACCAACCTTTTGATCTCCTCCAGCTTCTCCCAAGTTCTTGGGTACCTTTTCATCATGTCCCACACATTCAACCTACTTTCTTCCCAAAGTCCCATGTGTGGGGTCTAGAACTCAAACCCACCTATAATATCTATTCTTCAGAACAATGAATAAAAGTAAATCATATGAAAGTTTTAAAATGAGGAAAATAAAAGAATGTAACCATCTTTGTTTATTCTTCTATTCTGTTGTAACAATAGAAAAGGTAGCTCTGTCCAGGAGCTTCCCTTTCTGGCTTGAAGATTGAATCAGACCAAAAATGCCAGCAAGTGGGTGGCTCATTCTTTCCTGTGAGTAGACATCGCCACACAGGCCTTTCAGCCATAAGTCCAGTCCCCAAGGCTCTGCTGGTTGAGTAGAGAGCATCTCCTAGAGTCACATAATTTACCAGGGATACATCCAAAGCTTCAACCCATCATGACTAGGAAGACAGCTGTCAAATTTACCAAGAACAAGACAGGAAGCAAAGAGGAGTAGAAAAGATGTGTAAACCAGTGTGAAGGGAAGATAAAGAAAATGACTGCTATGTGTGTTTGAGGCAGACTCTTGGTACAGAGGGCTTCCCTGGTGACTGAGTGGTAAAGAATTGCCTGCCATGCTGGAGACTAGAGTTCAATGCCTAGGTTGGGAAGATTCCCTGGAGAAGGAATCTTTTCCAGAAGAGAAATGGAGGAGGAAATGTCAACCCACTTCAGTATTCTAGCCTGGAAAATTCTATGGACAAGGGGGCCTGGAGATATAGAGTCCATGGGGTCACAAAGAGTCAGAGAGGACTGAGCTAGTAAACAACAAAAAACAACTTGGTGCAAAAGCTGGGTTTTCAGACTCTTGTAAACCAGGCCTGCCTGTACAGTGAGTCTCAGAGGTGAAACCTTATTTACCCAGGACAGATAAAATCTAAGAAAGATACCAGTCTGCTGTTGTGTGACAGAGAAGTCTTTTCGTTTCTCTAAATACATACCATGAAATGTTAGGTTTTCTGGGTATTGGAAATTTTCTTTTTTTCTTTTTTGGAATTGAAATCTACACTTGAAATAAAGTTGAGCGTGAAAGTGTTAGTCACTCGGTCATATCCAACTGTTTGAAACCCCTTGGACTGTAGCTCACCAGGCTCTTCAGTCCATGGGATTTTCCAGATAAGAATATAGGAGTGGGTTGCCATTTCCTTCTCCAAGGGGTCTAGAACTCAAACCCACCTATAATATCTATTCTTCAGAACAATGAATAAAAGTAAATCATATGAAAGTTTTAAAATGAGGAAAATAAAAGAATGTAACCATCTTTGTTTATTCTTCTATTCTGTTGTAACAATAGAAAAGGTAGCTTCTGTCCAGGAGCTTCCCTTTCTGGCTTGAAGATTGAATCAGACCAAAAATGCCAGCAAGTGGGTGGCTCATTCTTTCCTGTGAGTAGACATCGCCACACAGGCCTTTCAGCCATAAGTCCAGTCCCCAAGGCTCTGCTGGTTGAGTAGAGAGCATCTCCTAGAGTCACATAATTTACCAGGGATACATCCAAAGCTTCAACCCATCATGACTAGGAAGACAGCTGTCAAATTTACCAAGAACAAGACAGGAAGCAAAGAGGAGTAGAAAAGATGTGTAAACCAGTGTGAAGGGAAGATAAAGAAAATGACTGCTATGTGTGTTTGAGGCAGACTCTTGGTACAGAGGGCTTCCCTGGTGACTGAGTGGTAAAGAATTGCCTGCCATGCTGGAGACTAGAGTTCAATGCCTAGGTTGGGAAGATTCCCTGGAGAAGGAATCTTTTCCAGAAGAGAAATGGAGGAGGAAATGTCAACCCACTTCAGTATTCTAGCCTGGAAAATTCTATGGACAAGGGGGCCTGGAGATATAGAGTCCATGGGGTCACAAAGAGTCAGAGAGGACTGAGCTAGTAAACAACAAAAAACAACTTGGTGCAAAAGCTGGGTTTTCAGACTCTTGTAAACCAGGCCTGCCTGTACAGTGAGTCTCAGAGGTGAAACCTTATTTACCCAGGACAGATAAAATCTAAGAAAGATACCAGTCTGCTGTTGTGTGACAGAGAAGTCTTTTCGTTTCTCTAAATACATACCATGAAATGTTAGGTTTTCTGGGTATTGGAAATTTTCTTTTTTTCTTTTTTGGAATTGAAATCTACACTTGAAATAAAGTTGAGCGTGAAAGTGTTAGTCACTCGGTCATATCCAACTGTTTGAAACCCCTTGGACTGTAGCTCACCAGGCTCTTCAGTCCATGGGATTTTCCAGATAAGAATATAGGAGTGGGTTGCCATTTCCTTCTCCAGGAGATTTTCCTGACCCAGGGATCAAATCTGGGCCTCCTGCATTACAGTCAGACTCTTTAACATCTGAGCTACTAAAAAGGTTAATAAATTTTACAAAGAAATTCAAGTTGATATTCATACTGGTGGTGGTGGTTTAGTCACTAAGTCGTGTCCAACTATTGAGACCCAATGGACTGTAGCCCACCAGGCTCCTCTGTCCATTGGATATCCCAGATGAGAATACTAGGGTGGGTTGCATTTCCTCCTCCAGGGGATCTTTCTGACCCAGGGATTGAACCCAACTCTCTTGCATTAGCAGGTGGATCCTTTCTTGAATAAGCCACCAGGGAAGCCCTGATAATTATATTACTATTTTAATAAATATAATTTAATGTATAATTCCATATGAAGTCTTCATACATATGTCAGTCTTAAAATTAATGTCCTTTACTTTTTGCCCAAAGTCATTTTTAACATTCAGTTCAGTTCAATTCAATCACTCAGTCATGTCCAACTCTTTGTGACTCCATGAATCGCAGCCCACCAGGCCTCCTTGTCCATCACCAACTCCCGGAGTTCACTCAGACTCACGTCCATCGAGTCAGTGATGCCCTCCAGCCATCTCATCCTGTGTCATCCCCTTCTCTTCCTGCCCCTAATCCCTCCCAGCATTACTTCAGTTCAACTGCACTTTATAAGTTTATAGGAAAGTTTTTTTCTTTCTTAAGTATTAATAGCAAATAGTAAGTGATTGGTATGCCTAGATTCTCCTATTGGCATTTTCAGTAGAAGTCAGGAACACATTGTTAACAAGAGCTCAGGTTTCAGTTGTTTAGATGCACCATATAGACCTTGACAAAGGAGGAAAATATCAATAAAAGTTCAGATGCTTTAAATGACTGTCCAAAACTATAAACAGTCTTTAATTGGAATTTACATTATGATCGGTTTCTCTGCTGGTTCAGAGATAAAGAACCCACCTGGCAATGCAGGAGGCACAAGGTTTGATCCCTGGGTCAGAAACGTTCCCTAGAGGAGGAAATGGCAACCCACTCCAGTATTCTTGCCTAAGAATCCCATGCACAGAGGAGCATGAGGGGCTATGGCCCATGGAGTCACAGAGCTGGATAAGACTGAGCACACACACACACACACACACACACACACACACACACACACACACGCAAATTATGAGGTAAAGAAAAATTTTGAATGTATTCTTTATCATTTATATTTAGTAGATAATTCAATAAACTGTTATTTTTTATCACATAGACATATTTACCACAAATAAGTCCCCATTAAGGAAATTAATGCTACATTTTCACCATCAGTAAGACAGTGTACTATACCAGTAGTGATAAGGGTATTATTACAGATTACACATATAATATATATTATTTGATAAATGCTAGTCAAAATATTTGACATACAAATTCACAATGATATTATGATGTAGGCAATACTGCTGCTACTACTACTAAGTTGCTTTAGTCGAGTCCAACCCTGTGCAACCCCATAGACGGCAGCCCACCAGGCTCCCCCATCCCTGGGATTCTCCAGGCAAGAACACTGGAGTGGGCTGCCATTTCCTTCTCCAATGCATGAAAGTAAAAAGTGAAAGTGAAGTTACTCAGTCATGTCCAACTGTTAGCGACCCCATGGACTGCAGCCTACCAGGCTCCTCCATCCATGGGATTTTCCAGGCACGAGTACTGGAGTGGGGTGCTATTGCCTTCTCTGAGGCAATACTAGTATCCCTGTTTTTCAGATGAGAAATTGAAGTTCGAGAAGTTTAATCTGTTTGCCTGAAGTCACATTGTTATTATGTTTGCCAGGATCAGATTTCAGACTGTCTGGTTTCTGAGTCCGGGCCTCTAACCAGGCTCTAATTGCTAGCTCCCTCACACATCAGGTCTTATTGTGCTCACACTATTTCTATTCCATAGGAAAAAAAAAACCACCAGAATGATTTCTGCTACCCTTTGTTCTAAAACAAAGTAAAATACAAATTAAAATTTTTGAAAAGATAGTTTTGATGCTGATTGTCGATAATAATTATCTTTTTCTTTTGAGAAGAATTGATATGATTCATTTTAAGAGTTTTGGATAATAACTATTCACATAAATATAACTCAAATTTAGAGAACTAAATCTGATAGACTGCAAGTTTATTTATAAGATTTTTTGTTAATGCTGAATCATTTTCTCATCTAAATCAGCACATTGTAATGGTAGTTGTAGATATTCATTTATTGGAGATTATTACTGAGTAATTTTTATGTACTAGGATAATTTCTAGAAATAGCCAGCCTGATCGAACAGTGGATATTTGAATGTACAGATGGAGAGTGAAGAACTTACTAAATATTTGTGGGAAAAGATGGGACTTTCCAGGTGGCACTAGTGGTAAAAGACCCACTTGCCAATGCAGGAGATAGAAGAGACGTGGGTTCAGTCCCTGGTTTGGGAAGATCCTCTGGAGGAAAACGTGGCAACCCACTCCAGTATTCTAGCTTGGAGAATCCCACGGACAGAGGAGCCTGGGGACTTGGGTCCATAGCATTGCAAAAAGTAGGACAAGACGAAATGGCTTAGCACACATGCACGCAGGGGAGATTAGTAAGGCTTCCCTTATAGCTCAGTTGGTAAAGAATCCGCCGGCAGTGTAGAAGACCCTGGCTCAATTCCTGGCTGGGGAAGATTCCCTGGAGAAGGGAAAGGCTGCCCACTCCAGTATTCTGGCCTGGAGAATTCCATGGACCACATAGTCCGTGGGATTGCAAAGAGTCAGACACGACTGGGGTGACTTTCACTTTCACACTTTTCACTTTCACATCAATACTGACAATCCACATACTGCTTGCCATAAAAATTACAAAAAGATATTTGAGCTTGGACTTATTTTCATTTCTCAGTAACAACAGAAAGAAATAGATGTGAATTCAAAATACAGGGCTTTAAGCTGCCCCTCGCTGTTCCCCACTGAGTGATCATTCTTTCATGTCTTACTGCAAGACAACAGGACTGAAAAAGGCTCCTGAGAGACTGACATCACCAGGGGGGTGATTAGGCTATCCCTGACGTCCCTCCCCCTCACAGGAGAAACTGACAACTCTGCAAGAACAGGACACCGCCGAGAGAGTTCTAGGACGTGGAGGCGGGGCTGAAGCGCCTCCTGCACCTCAGAGACCCTGACAGATTGCACGAAGGTAAAAGGAGTGAATGTAAGTTGAGGGCACTGCCCCTCCCCCAGGCCAGCACAGCATCACATGGAGAGGCTTCCCTGGAGCCTCCAGTCTCTTCAGTGGGAAAAGAGAATCTGGGGAGACTAACAGCACCATCCGCCATCTTGTGGGTCACTCTGAGGGAGCCCCTGCTCTGACTTTGCATCATGAGGGCTCCAAGGATTCCTCAGGCACCCTTGAACAGAGATCGTAGCCTGGGGCTTCTGCTACCAGCCTGAGAATCTAGGCAAATACAGGCACTATCTTACAGCCTCACCAGCTAGAGAACCAGGCCAGCAGTCTTATCCACCTGTTAGTAGCCAGCGGCACTGCCTCCCTGTCCTCAGACCTCAGTTATCTTACTGAGAATAGAACTGCCCAAGGACATTACCAGCAGATACACCCAGAGACCCAAACTGAGCTGACTGGTGAAGACATGCTCCTGCCAAAGAAAATATGTAAAGTCTGAAAGAAAAGTCGCATTATGCAAATGTGTAAATTCAAACATAAGGAATCAAGGGTCACAAAAAAATCAGGTAACCATCACCACAGGAACTAATAAAGATCCAATAGCACAACCTAAATCTATTTCTGCTTTATTGACTATGCCAAAGCCTTTGACTGTGTGGATCACAGTAAACTGGGGAAAATTCTGAAAGAGAT
>SJYC01099425.1:0-14723 GCA_006408675.1 Madoqua kirkii
TGCCGGGAGAAATATCAATAACTTCATATATGCAGATAACACCACCCTTATGGCAGAATCTGAGGAATTAAAGAATCTCTTGATGAAAATGAAAGTGGAGAGTGAAAAAGTTGGCTTAAAGCTCAACATTGAGAAAGCTAAGATCATGGCATCTGGTCCCATCACTTCATGGCAAATAGATGGCGAAACAGTAGAAACAGTGACCAACTTTATTTTTGTGGGCTTGAAAATCACTGCAGATGGTGACTGCAGCCATGAAATTAAAAGATGCTTACTCTTTGGAAGGAAAGTTATGACCAACCTAGAAGACATATTAAAAAGAAGAGACATTACTTTGTCAACAAAGGTCTGTCAAATCAAGGCTAGGTTTTTCCAGTGGTCATGTATGAATGTGAGAGTTGGACTATAAAGAAAGAATTGATGCTTCTGAAGTGTGGTGTTGCAGGAGACTCTTGAGAGCCCCTTGGACTGAAAGGAGATCCAACCAGTCCATCCTAAAGGAGATCAGTCCTGGGTGTTCATTGAAAGGACTGATGTTGAAGCTGAAACTTCAATATTTTTGCCATCTGATGCAAAGAGCTGATTCATTTGAAAAGACCCTGATGTTGGGAAAGACTGAGGGCAGGAGGAGAAAGGGGACGACAGAGGATAAGATGGTTAGATGGCATCATCGACTCAATGGACATGAATTTGGGTGAACTCTAGGAGTTGGTGATGGACAGGGAGGCCTGACATGCAGCTATTCATGGGGTCGCAAAAAGTCAGACAGGACTGAACAACTGAACTGAAAAAAATGGACATCTGTGGATGATCAGAAAAAGAATTTAGAATAACTCTCTTCAGGAGGTTTTGTGAACTACAAGAAATTACAAGCAGATATCTAAAGAAAAGTAGGGAAATAATGGGGAACAAAATGAAAAGTTCTACAAGGAAATAGCAACCAATTGAAAACTGCAGAAATCCCTGAATTAAAACAGTCACTAAACTGAAGAAGTCATTTCAAAAATAGACTCTACTATAGTGAAGTCACTCAGTCGTGTCCAACTCTTTGCGACCCCATAGACTGTACTGATCAGAAAAAGAATTTAGAATAACTCTCTTCAGGAGGTTTTGTGAACTACAAGAAATTACAAGCAGATATCTAAAGAAAAGTAGGGAAATAATGGGGAACAAAATGAAAAGTTCTACAAGGAAATAGCAACCAATTAAAAACTGCAGAAATCCCTGAATTAAAACAGTCACTAAACTGAAGAAGTCATTTCAAAAATAGACTCTACTATAGTGAAGTCACTCAGTCGTGTCCAACTCTTTGCGACCCCATAGACTGTACCCTACCAGGCTCCTCTGTCCATGGGATTTTGCAGGCAATAGTACTGGAGTGGATTGCCATTTCCTTCTCCAGTATGGAAAGAAAGAATCAGAGACCTGAAAGACAGGACAGTCGAAATTACCCAGTGTTGCAAAAAGAAAACTGGATGAAAAAGACTGAAGAGAGAATACAAGAATTAAAGGACACAATGAAAATAAACAGTGTTTGTATTATGGGAATTCTAGGAGAAGACAAATAAAAAGGGGCAGAAAGTACATTTAAAGCAATGATGGCTGAAAACATCCCAAACTGGGGAGGGCAATGTACATCCAGATCCACAAGGTTGAAAAGACCTCAAATAGGTTGAAACTTAAAGGGCCACAAGCCGACATGTTTCATACTTATAATTAAATGTTAATATATTTATGTTAAATATATATGCAAATTATAAATTTGTAATTGTACCTAAATTTATAATCGAATTATCAAAAGTCAGAGACCAAGAGAAAAAAAAAAAATTCAAGAGCATCAAGAAAAAAGAGAGAAGTTACATACAAGAGAAGCCCCATAAAACTAGAGGTGGATGTCTCTACAGCAACTTTTCAGGTCAGAAGGAAAACAATGACATATTCAAAATATTGAAGGAAAATAACTATTGGGACTTCCCTGGGGGCTCAGTAGTGGCCAACACAGGAGAAACGTGGGTTTGACTCTTGATCTAGGAAAATTCTGTGCGCTGTGCTACGCTAAGTTACTTCAGTCGAGTCCAACTCTTTGCGACCCCATGGACTATAGCCCACCAGGCTCCCCTGTCCGTAGGATTCTCCAGGCAAGAATACTGCAGTGGGTCGCCATGCCCTTCTCCAAGATCCCGCATGCCACAGAGCAAAAAAAGCCCATGTACCACAATTACTGAGCCTGTGCTCTAGAGGCAGGAAGACACAACTAGTGAGTCCATGCGCCCCAGCTTCTGAATCCCTGACAACCTAAAGCGTACTCTCTGCAATGAGAAGCCGCCACAACAAGAAGCCCACGCCACACATTGCAACCAGATTGTAGCCCCCCCAACCATAGAGAAGCCGAAGATCCAGCACAACCAAAAATAAACAAATAAACAAAAAATTTAAAAAAGAAAAAACCATCAACCAAGAATCCTATAGCCAACAAAGCTCTCCTTCAAAAATGAAGTAGGGATAAAGATTTTCCCAAACAAACAAAAGCCAAGGGTGTTCATTACCTCCAGGACTGCCCCATACAAAGCATGCTAACCAAGGCAGTCCTTTGACCGGAAGTAGAAAACACTAGTCAGCATCAGAAAAGCATAAAAAGTATCATAAATCTCACTGGTAATAGTGACTATATTATGATAGATTCTATAATACAGTAATGGCAGTTGTCACTTACAACTCTAGTCATAAAGTTTAAAAATGAAAAGGAAAGGTTTCCCATATTCATGAATTGGAAACATTAATGTTGTCAAAATATCAATACCACAAAAAGTTATCTACAGATTTAAAGAAATCCATATCAAGATTCCAAGTGCATTTTTTCAAAATTAGAAAAACACTCTTAGAATTGATATGAAACCATAAAAGCACCCTGAATAGCCAAAGAAATCTTGAGAAAAAAGAGCAAACAGGACTTACCACATTTCCTGATTTCAAGCTATGTGGTAAAGTTATAGTCATCAGTACCTTTCGATATTGGCATAAAAGCAGACATACACCAATGGAACAGAATGGAGAGCCCATAAATAAACCCAAGCATATCCAGTCAACTAATATTTGACAAGGGAGCCAAGAATACTCAATGGAAAAAAGATGAGCTTTTCAAAAAATCATGCTGGAATAATTGAACAAATCAGTCTTAAAGGAAATTAACCCTGAATATTCAGTGGAAAACCTGATCCTGAAGCTGAAACTCCAAGCTTCGGCCACCTGATGCAAATAGCTGATTCATTGGGAAAGACCCTGATGCTGAGAAAGATTCATGGCAAGAGGAGAAGGGCGTGGTAGAGGATGGTGGTAGAGATTGGATAGCATCACCAACTCTATGGACATGAACTTGAGCAAACTCCAGGAGATAGCAGAGAAGGCAATGGCAACCCACTCCAGTACTCTTGCTTGGAAAATCCTATGGACAGAGACGCCTGGTAGGCTACAGTCCATGGGTTGCAAACAGTCGGACATGACTGAGCAACTTTACTTTCACTTTTCACTTTCATGCATTGGAGAAGGAAATGGCAACCCACTCCAGTGTTCTTGCCTGGAGAAGCCCAGGGATGGCAGAGCCCGGTGGGCTGCCATTCATGGCGTCACACGGAGTCAGACATGACTGAAGAGACAACAGCAGTAGGAGCCAAGAGACAGAGAAGGGCGGAGGAGCCCAGCATGCTGCAGTCCATGGAGTCACAGAGTCAGGCATGACTTAGCAACTGAACAACATGTAAAAGAATAAACTGGGCCCATATCTTACACGACTCACAAAAATTAACTTGAAATGCATTAAAGATGTAAATGTATGAACTGAAACCATGAAACTCCTAGAAAAATATGTAAGAATACAGCTTCTTGGCATGGATCTTGTTAATTTTTTGGTTATGATACCTAAATCAAAGTAACAAAATCAAAAAGAAGCAAATGAAACCACATCAACTAAAAAGCTTCTGCCCAGCAAAAGAAACCATGAATAAAGTGAAAACGCAAGAAACCCTAGAGAATGGGGGAAAAAATATTTTCAAACCATATATCTGATAAAGGGTTAATATTTAAAATGTTTAAAGAACTCATACCACTCAATAGCAAAAAGGAAATAACTCAATTTTTTAAATGTGCAAAGGACCTAAATAGACATTTCTCCAAAGAAGATATTTATAAAGCCAACTGGTATACGAAAAGTTACCCACCATTACTAATCATTAAGGAAATGCAGATCCAAACCACAGTGAGATATCAGCTCACATATGTTAGAATGGCCATCACCAAAAAGGCAAGTGATAACAAATGCTAGTGAGGATGTGGAAGGAACCCTTGTGCGCTGCAGGTAGGAATGTAAATTGGTATCGGCACTGCAGAAAATGGTGTGGACTATCTTCAGAAAAAATTTTTAAAAAAGAAAGAAAAAATAAAAATAAGACTACTAAATAATCCAATAATTTCACTATGGGAAATATATCCATAGGAAAAGAAAATGCTAACTCAAAAAGATGTCTGTACCTTGGTGTTCAGAGCAGCATTATTTACAGTATCAAAAGCTTGAAACGTTAAAGAATGAAGTCATGCAGAAGTTCTGAGATAAGCAGGTAGGTAAGTAGATAGATATCCAGACCATGGAATATTACTTAGCCATAGAAATGAGGAAACCCAGTCATCTGGACAACACAGATGGACCTTGAAGGCATTATGTTAAGTGAAATAAGTCAGAGAAAGACAAATACTGTACAACTCACTTATAGGTGGAATCAAAAAAAAAAAAAAATTCCAGACACCAAACTCATAGAAAAAGAGATCAGACTTGTGGTTGCCACAGGCACAGTGTGGAGGGAGGGAGAAATAGAGGAAGTTGGTAAAAACATACAAAACTCCGCTTATAAGATAAATACTAGGAAGGTAATATGGCTAACACTGCCATATTTGTTACAAGAATAAATCCTACAGATTCTCATTACAAGGTGAATTTTTTCTTTTGGTTTTATTGCATCTATATTAAAGATGGATGTTAGCTGAATCTATTATATTAATTGTCTTACAGTCTATATGAATCAAATAACCATGCTGTACACCTTAAACTTATACAGTGATGTAGAACAATCACTTTCCAATAAAACTGGAAAAACAAAGTTGGTCCTCAGTCTAATCATTTATATTGTGTACATTATAAAATGTATAAATTCTTTCAAAAGCCAAGGTGAATATATTCATCTATGAATCAAATAACCATGCTGTACACCTTAAACTTATACAGTGATGTAGAACAATCACTTTCCAATAAAACTGGAAAAACAAAGTTGGTCCTCAGTCTAATCATTTATATTGTGTACATTATAAAATGTATAAATTCTTTCAAAAGCCAAAGTGAATATATTCATCAAATATTAGCTGCAAAGTCTATAAGACACACAGAGTTTGATCCCTGGGTCTGGAAGATCCCCAAGAGGAGGGCATGGCAACCCACTCCAGTATTCTTGCCTGGAGAATCCCATGGACAGAGGAGCCTGGTGGGCTATAGTCCATAGGGTTGGAAAGAGTCAGACATAACTAAAGCGACTTTGCATGCTACACACATACTAATTTCTAACTCAAAATAGCCATATCTCTATGATCCCTCATGTGTTTTTTTTCTTTTCTTATTTGTTAGTTGGCTGTTTTTCTTACTACTAATATGGTTCTTTCCTTCAAGAGTTTATAATACACAATGGACAAAAAAGAAGAAAACAGGTTTACAGTGTACAGCTAAAGCATCTCCTATATTTGACTCTGCTGTTTTAAAAGCAAATAAATAAGTGTTGTTTTTCTTTTTAAGAAAGCATCTGTTCCAGCAGTTTTTCATCATGTGTCCCGACTACAAAACACAAGGCAACATGGAGGACAGGAAATGCACTAAAATTGGAACAAAATAAGTTTTTCCTGGTTATAATTGCAAGTCCCTTTCACTTGCATAATTTACTTTTTTTCTCAATTAAACAGCACCAAATCAATATTTCTTCCTCTTTTCTCTGGAGTACACCAGTTTCTAGAGCTACTACAGATATTTTTGAAAGCAAAAAGCAGAACAAAAAATCACTGGGGAAATTTTGTGTAGAAAACAAAACATTTCAGTGATTTGACAGTGTTAATATGTAAGTCTCACCATCAGACTTTTCACACTCATGAGCTTATTTTATAGGGAGTCAGGAAAAAAAGCACACAAACAATTATCCAAAGAAAGAGAAAACTGCATACTGCAACTCCCAGAAAGGAAAAGCAACAGGTTTAAAATACGTTCACAGAAGTGGGGCATGCCTGTTCCAAGGTATTCAAAAAGGAGTTACCTCTGAAAGAGATACAGCCAGTCCCTATAAATGAACAAGTTCTGTTCAAATAATGCATTTGTAAGTCCAGTTTGTTCAAGTCCAGCAAGTTTAGCCTAGGTACCCAACTAACACAATTGACTGTTATAGTACTATACTATAATAGGTTTATAATACTATACACACAAACAGATAAAAAGCAAGCACACACACTGGGATAAGCCTGAGAGTTGGGATGGGGAGGGAGGTGGGGGCGGTGGATTCAGGATGGGAGACACATGTGCACCCATAGCTAATTCATATCAATGTGTGGCCAAAACCACTACGATATTGTAAAGTAATTACCCTCCAATTAAAATTAATTAATTATTTTTAAAAAAGCAAACACACAAATATAGAAAGCATGTTTAATATTACAGTGCAGTACACTGAAAAATACAGTAGTGCAGTACAATAGCTGGCACATCTTAGCGGTACCAGGCTATATCACTGCCACTTTCCCGCTTCCTTCCATACATTCTGGGCTAGAAATAAAGACACTAGAATACTGCATTGTGTACAGTGCTCTACAGTAAAGTACACAAAAGCACACCCACTGTACAGGATGCACGCAGTGACAGTGTACGCCAGACATGAGTAACTTACCTGATTGGACATGCAAACACGTGTTCACACCTTTGAAAGTTCTCAACTTGAAGGTTCGTATGTAGGAGACTTGCTTATTAGTATTAGATAGATGGGAGGGTGGAAAAATAAGGCCTGTTGTTTTTTATGCTATCACCAACAGAGATGCTATGAATATGTTGTACACATTTCCCTGTATATGTCATAGCATTGCTGTAGGTGATGAACTGAGGGGTTTAATTTCAGCATTTAAGGCTCAATTCACTAGATTTTGCCAATTTTTTTTGCCAAATGGTGTATTCCAATTTAGCTTGGAGACAGAAAAATACACAGGAAGATAATGATGGTCTGTTACTTATTCAGTGATTAGCAAGTGTGTGACTCACCCATTGTTAGATGAGGGTTTAACTTACCAAACAAAACAAAACGTGACATGGTTGTTATCTGTGATTCATTTATGTTTTCTGACTTGTCCCTGCCTTTGACATACTTGCTGTAGAAAAGGAGAGAATGCTAGCAGAAGGATATTACTTGAATTCGTGACACTGAAGGATAAACTATTGGCATTATAGATTCCAGTACTATTTCTTAAGTAATAAACTGGTTTTTATTTTTGAAAGACGTACTGGCTCTATGAGATAATCACTTCAGCCTTGTTCCAGCTAGATTTCCTGCTTTTTCAAAGTTTTGTTCCAGATATTTCACTTTCCATCCTATTATTCTATTTATTGACACTCAAGAAAACTAAGCATTTGATGTTCGAACAGGAAGAAATTAAAAAATTGTTTAATTCCTACACTTCAGGAAAAGCAGCTGTGACAGAAGAGTTTAGACTCTAAGCTAGACCACCTGGGTTCCATTTTTCCCTAAAACCTGTATGATTTAGAAAGTTAGTTAACTCTCCAGGTCTCAGGGTTCTCAAATTGCAATGACAATATTATGACTACATGTAGCTGTGACTTCAGTGTTTATGCATATGACACTCTGAATGGTGCCTGGGACATAACAAATGTTCAACAAAGCTGCCACTTTGTTTTAAAATTTACGTGCATAGAAGAAATACATGAAATTCCAAATCACTGTCAATTTTCCCTCTTCATGTAGCCAACCCCTTGAGCATGGACTAAGGACCAGACTCTTTTCTTTGCTTATTTAATATTTTTTCCAGATGTTTGATTTATATTTTCTCATCTACCAGATTTCCCTGGTGGTTCAAACAGTAAAGAATCTTTCTGCAATGCAGGAGATCTAAGTTTGATCCCTGAATTGGGAAAATCCCCTGGAGAAGGGACTGGTTACCCGCTCCAGTATTCTTGCCTGGAGCATCCCATTGATAGAAAGTAACACTTCCTATCAGTGACTAACACTTCCTATCAGTGACTAACACTTTTTGAAAGTAAAAGCATTGGTCATTCAGTGTGTCTGACTCTTTGAAACCCCATGGACTGTAGCCCAGGGTCCTCTATCAATGGGATGTTCATATATATATATGTATATGTATATAATGTATATCTTATGCTACAATATTTCATTCACCTATGAGTTATTTATTGATCTTCATCTATGTGCTGGGAAGAAAAGAGAAATGGTATTATATAAAAAATGATAAACTACACTAGTGATGCTTTATAATATAATAGATGAACTGATGCTACAGTTACTTTTATATGTATTCCCTTCCCTCCTGAAGAATAAAACATCTACCGCAAAACCTTCCAGAATGGAGTCAGGGATGAGTACTGCACCCTAGACACAGAGCAAGTGAGTTTTCAAAACATGCCAGTGGAGGTGGAGACAATGGATCTGGAAAACAATGTTAAAAGAGAGAGAGAGAGAAAAATAGAGAAAAAAGTTTCAAAGCACTTTAAGATTCCCAACTTATCCAACTTGGAATGGATTGGATACAAGTCAGGAGATGAACAGGCACCCTGGGCAGCCCTAGTGATAAAGAACCCACCTGCCAATGCAGGAGGCATAAGAGAGATGGGTCAAACCCTTGGTGAGGAAGAGCCCCTGGAGGAGGGCATGGCAACCCACTCCAGTATTCTTGCCTGGAGAATCCCATGGACAGAGGAGGCTGGCGGGCTACAGTTCATAGGGTCACAAAGAGTCAGAAATGACTGAGTGACTTAGCATGCATGCAGGAGATGAAAGTATTTACATAATTTGAACCATTATGACCATCTATGAACAAATTAAGAGAAAGTTTGGCAATGTACAATGTACATGAATGCTTGCCCCAGATTCTGCAGGCTGTAAGAATGGCTACAAATCTATCACATTATTACATCATAGGAAGGGACATATATTTCCAGTAAGATTATTATACTTCAACAATAAGTCTAAAAGTTTAAAATCCAATCCATGAGGGTGCATTTAAGAGTATGTATAAATTGCTAATCTGAGGGACATAGCAGAATTTCAAAGGCTTGATTGCAAAGTACATAACTGGTGAGAGAAGAGGGTTGCTCGCAAAGACTACAATCTGGATTAGTCTGAAGTGTTGAAACAAAATTTTTTATATCCCTATTACTTAAATGACATAGACATAAGAGTAGTTAAAACTAAGAGGCAACAACATTAATCTTCTACCAGCTTTAATGTAGCAAGACATTTTTTGTTCCATAAAGAAATTTTCATTTGAGATTATTTTTAAGAGGATTTTTATTAAGAAAGTAAGATAAAAAGCAAAACTCCATTACCACCTCATTATAAAAGGTCTTGCTGTTTTACAAACACAGTTATATTTCAGGAGAAGTCACGTGTCCCAAGTGTGTATTCACAGATGGCAAACTCTGGCTAACCTTATAGCAAACAGTCATGGGACACATGTTGTGGAAGATGACAATCTTGAGCTTTTTAGAAGAGTATTGTGTGCTCATGGAACTTGGAATTCAGAGAGAAATGTACCTAGGATTTAATACCGGCTTTTCTACTATCTGCTACCTTTGGCTTCCCCGGTAAGAAATCTGCCTGCAATGCAGGAGACCCGGGTTCGATTCCAGGGCTGGGAAGATCCCCTGGAGAAGGAAATGGCAACCCATTCCACTATTCTTGCCTGGAGAATCCTATGAACAAAGGAACCTGGAGGGCTATAGTCCATGAGGTAGCAAGATTCGGACACGACTTAGCAACTAAACCACCACCATCACCTTTGACAATTAAATTGTTTTGTTGTTGTTGTTGTTCACAAAGATGAGAAAAAGAATAGCCATTTCCCAACAATGTTTCAAGGATTAAATGTCTGCAAAGCCCCTTAAAAAATCTTGCATCTACCACAAGGAATAGATGTTAAGTATTAGCAGTATATTATTATTACCTTTTTTATAACAATAATATAATTCTACCACATTCAAATCATGTACAGTACTTAGAGAATACATGTGCTTAAGCGGAGCAATTCTTTTACCTGCTATTCAAATATGATATTTTAAAGATGAAATCTACATCCATTTCTCCTGTGAAACCTAGGAAACATACCAGTGGATGTTCCAGTCATGCCTCGTCATATCTCTTTCTCTGAGAACTCTAACATGTAATACAATTTGATTTCTTTGTCAGTAGTCTGACTTTTTTTAAGATTTTTTTTTTAATGTGGACCATTTTTTAAAAAAATATTTATTGAATTTATTACACGATTGCTTTTGTTTTACATTTTGGCTTTGGGGCAGCAAAGCATATAGGATCTTAGCTCCCAGTCAGGGATTGAACCTACACACCCTACATTGGAAGGCAAATTCCTAAACACTGGACCACAGGGGAACTTTCCCTAACAAAATTTTAATGCCTCATTTTGTCTTTAACATGTTATAGTTTTACCATTTTGTGTCTCGGTATGAATTTTTCATTTATTTTGCTCCACATTCAAAGCCCACTTCTGCTCAAGAAAATCAAGTCATTTTCCCCATCCTCCCCCCCACCCCCAAAATTAGAGTTTCATCTCTTGAGTGCAGTCTCTGCTAAAGTTTCTACATTTTTTTTCTTCTGAAATTCCCAATGGATATGAGGGAATGCAGTCTATCTTCTATTGGTTTCCCTTTTACATTTTAGGTTTCACACTTTTCAGCTGTTTATTATGACCAACCTAAATAGCTTATTAAAAAGCAGAGACATTACTTTGCCAACTAAGGTCCGTCTAGTCAAGGCTATGGTTTTTCCCGTGGTCATGTATGGATGTGAGAGTTGGACTGTGAAGAAGCTGAGTGTCGACAAATTGATGCTTTTGAACTGTGGTGTTGGAGAAGACTCTTGAGAGTCCCTTGGACTGCAAGGAGATCCAACCAGTCCATTCTGAAGGAGATCAGCCTTGGGATTTCTTTGAGGGAATGATGCTAAAGCCGAAACTCCAGTACTTTGGCCACCTCATGCAAAGAATTGACTCATTGGAAAAGACTTTGTTGCTGGGAGGGATTGGGGGCAAGAGGAGAAGGGGACGACAGAGGATAAGATGGCTGGATGGCATCACTGACTCGATGGACGTGAGTCTGAGTGAACTCCAGGAGGTGGTGATGGACAGGGAGGCCTGGCGTGCTGCGATTCCTGGGGTCACAAAGAGCCAGACCCGACTGAGCGACTGAGCTGAGCTGAGCTGAGCATGTTGACGCCACACAGGCTTGGCCACTTCTCTGTCTTCCTGGCTGGAATCTTCTGTCCTCTCTGCTGTGTCAGGCTGCGTGGTCCAAAGTCCAAAGACAGTCCTGTGGGAGGCTAGCTGCCATGCCATGTGAACAATGGCCTGGGAGATGCCTGGTAGAAGAGATGCTGTGCAGCATGGAAGAAGAGGCTGTATGGGCAGTGGTCCTCCAGCCCCTCAGCCTGGATCACAGACAAATACCATGCTCCTTAGACTCATCCCGAATCTCCAACCCTCAAAACGTAAACAAAAGAAAATGGTTGTTTAGCAGCAGTAACTGCTAGATGTGTGCGTGCATGCTAGTAACTTAGATGAGGCACCTTCTCACATTATTTCATCCACTTTAATATGATTTGAGAACTTCCTTTGAAAGGGTCTATGATTTCTCATTGTTTGACTGGTGTCTTTCCTTCACGTTAAGTTGTTTCTGTAGTTTTTTGGTTTTGAGCTCATTTCCAGTAGAGGATAACTTGATTGATTAATTGATTGTTTGGCATATTCATGTCCATGGCTTAAAACTCAACATTCAAAAAACTAAGATCATGACATATAGTCTCATCATTTCCTGGGAAATAGAAGGGGGAAAAGTGGAAACCATGACAGATTTTACATTCTTGGGCTCCAAAGTCACTGCAGATGGTGACTGCAGCCATGAAATTAAAAGGCGCTTGCTCCTTGGAAGGAAAGTTATGACCAACCTAGACAGCATATAAAAAAGCAAAGACATCACTTTGCCAACAAAGTCCATATATGTACACTCTGTCTCCCACAGTGAGAACTCTGGCTTCCAAACATTTATATAGTTACTCACATACTTGAATCTACTCTACAGATAATGTTGTTTAGAATTTCTTCTTTTTTAAATTTTATTGGAGTATAGTTGATTTTTGGACTTCCCTGGTGGCTTAGATAGTAAAGTGTCTGTCTATGAAATTAAAAGGCGCTTGCTCCTTGGAAGGAAAGTTATGACCAACCTAGACAGCATATAAAAAAGCAAAGACATCACTTTGCCAACAAAGTCCATATATGTACACTCTGTCTCCCACAGTGAGAACTCTGGCTTCCAAACATTTATATAGTTACTCACATACTTGAACCTACTCTACAGATAATGTTGTTTAGAATTTCTTCTTTTTTAAATTTTATTGGAGTATAGTTGATTTTTGGACTTCCCTGGTGGCTTAGATAGTAAAGCGTCTGTCTACAATGCGGGAGACCTGGGTTCTGTCCCTGGGTCAGGAAGATCCCCTGGAGAAGGAAATGGCAATCCACTCCAATACTATTGCTTGGAAAAATCCCATGCACAGAGGAGCCTGGTAGGCTACAGTCCATGGGGTTGCAAAGAGTCAGACATGACTGAGCGACTTCACGCATAGTTGATTTACAATGTTATGCTAGTTTCAGGTGTACAGCAAAGTTATTCAGTTATACAGACACACACATTCATTCTCTCAAATTCAAAAGAATTTCTACCTCTATGACATTAATAACAAAAGCTTACTAAATAAATTTCAAATTTTTCTATTTTTCTTTCTGTCTTCAGAATAAATTCCTCCAAGAGTATATATGACTAAAGGTACAGAGTGTTGACATTTAGTTTTGTATTTCTTTTTTGACATGTTGTTGCCAATATATGGAGAAGGAAATGGCAACCCATCCCAGTATTCTTGCCTGGAAAATCCTATGGACACAGGAGCCTTGCAGGCTACAGTCCATGAGACTGCAAAAGTCGGACATGACTTAGTGACTAAACCACCACCAATATTGCCAACATAATATTCAGATTTAAGAGTTTTTTCATATACTTGTTGATAACAATGCATATGTATTTATTTTAATTTGTTTGTTTTTAGATTCCTAAGCCTATCTCTTTTGTTTTACTGAGGGGTAATTGACATGCCACAACATTCCCTTATTTTATATATAAAACTCAATAATTTTGTTGAATTACAGAATTATGCAATAAAAACCACAATATAACATGAAACATTTCCATCATTCCAAAATGAAATCTCATGCCATCTATATTCACCTAAATTTCCACTGCCAACCCCAGGCAGCCAAAAATTTTCTGTCTCTGCTCTTATTCTGAAGCGGAACAAAGGTCAATTCTAATAAGAAAGAAAAAAAGCTAAATTAATTAAATATTGACATTTTAAAATTAATGACATAAAATTCAACAGCAAAGAATATCAGTTATAAACACAATTGTAAATCATTAAAAAATATCATATTGTGAAATTTGCTTTATCAATAATGCACTAAATAACAATATGTAGTATTGGTTCTAATAATTGCAATTTTAAAGTAATGGTGACTATTAGTGATAATTTTAGCATCTGCAACAAGTATGACACAAAAGAAAGATGATTTCTATTGGTGAAAAGGACTCTTTATTCTTATGGCTTTATATTAGATTTGTAAGTGAGGAAAATGTCAAAATTCAGAAAATGAAGTGTATGTGTCTTCTATTCGTATTTAATATTCCATGGTAGCTCAGTGGTAAAGAATACACCCGCAATGCAGGAGACATGGGTTCAATCTTTGGATTGGGAAGATCCCCTGGAGAAGGACATGACAACCCACTCCAGTATTCTGGCCTGGGAAATCCCATGGACAGAGGAGGCTGGTGGGCTGCAGTTCATGGGGCCCCAAAGGGTAGGACATGACTGAGCACTCACTCACACACCACACCCTATGAGCCATTAGACTTTTAAAAGAAACCGATGCAATTTATGGGCCAATCCCTTTGGGATTTCTTTTATTTATTTATTTATTTATTACTTTACAATACTGTATTGGATGGGGAACACGTATATACCCTTTGGGATTTCTATAAATGTAGCCCTACTTATGACACAACTTTATTAAATTGACATTATTCGAAAAAAAATCAACAAAATAACCTTACAGGAAAGAATATTCTCACTGAAAGCCATCTATGAGACTTTCTATCTTCAGGTTAGAAAATTTATTTAGTCAAAAAGAGAGTCAACAAAAACTATTTTAGGAGAACTTGGGCCTGACATCAGATATTCCTTTGCTACCAGCAGCAAAGAATTATTCTCTATCCTCTGTTTACACAGGAGAGTGTCAATTCCATCTTCAGTTCAGTTCAGTCATTCAGTCGTGTCCGACTATTTGCGACT
>SJYC01099428.1:0-17837 GCA_006408675.1 Madoqua kirkii
AAATAAACTCAAAAAATGAGAGAAAATAATAAAAATAACAGCAGAAGTTAATGAAAAAGAAAATAAACATATAATGAAGAGGGTCAACAGAGATCAGAAAAGTAACAAAACATAATAATCTCTGAAGAAAATAATCAAAGGGGAAAAAGAGAGATATTAAAATTTTTTTAATCAATAATTAAAAGGGCAAAGCTATAGTTGCTACAGAGATTAAACAGATAAGACATTATGAACATGTTTGTCTCTATAAACTTGAGAACTTATGAAATAAACAATATATACAGTTTAAAAAAAAACAACTCATAATAAAATAGAGAACATTAAGAGTCCTACAAGCTTTAAAGAAATTGAATTAGCAGTTCAAAATAGTTCTACTACACACACACAGGAACCAGACAGATTTCCAGGAAATTCTACAAGACATTTGAGCACTGGGAAATTCTAATCTTATGCAAGCTATTCCACAGTGGAAAAAAATCATTTGTGATGTAGATTTGCTTTCAAAACCAAATGAGGATATTATAAGCAAAGAAAAATATAGGCCAATCTCACTAATTAATGAATACAGATTCAAAGCCTCTAAAAATAAACATTTTTACAAAACAAATCAGACAGTGAATTAAAAGGTAATTTGTTACGACCAAGTTGGTATTTCCTAGGAATCCTAGATTGGTTTATCATGAGATCAACTAAAGTAGCTCACTACATTAACATGTTAAGCTGAAAAATATTGTATCTTAATAAAGGTAGGAAAACTGGGTAAAATTTTACATCTATCTAGTGGTTCTGCAATATGGAAGATCTGGGTTCAATCCCCGGGTTGGGAAGATCCCCTGGAGAAGGGAACAGCTACTCATTCCAATGTTCTTGTCTGGAGAATTCAATGAACTGTATGGTCCACAGGGCTGCAAAGAGTCAGACATGACTGAGCATCTTTCACTTTCACTTTCTTCATGATGTGAAAAATAATGGCAACAACCTTCTTAGCAAACTGGGAATAGAAGGCATTTTCTCAGCCTGATAAAAGGCATTTCAAAAACCCCAAAGACATCTCATAACTAACAATGAAACTCTAACCACATCCTTGGTAAGATCAGGTTCAATATAAGGATGCCTGTTTTCATCAATCATATTCTACACTGTTTTGGAGGTCCTTGCATAGTAAATCAAGAAAAAGGAAAGTTAAAAGTCTAGGAAAAAAGAAACGAAAACTTTATTATTTTGCAGATGATATGACCCCTTACATAGAAAATCTCAAAAAGCAAAGCTTAACACATCGGGGTGATTTAATAAATGTTGAGAAAAATAAGCAATAAAATAGTTGTGAGGATTAAGTGAAATAACCTATGTTGACTATTTGGTGCATAGTAGTAATTTTGTTAATATTAATTTCCTTCCCCCTAAAAATTTTACATCTATCTAGTGGTTCTGCAATATGGAAGATCTGGGTTCAATCCCCGGGTTGGGAAGATCCCCTGGAGAAGGGAACAGCTACTCATTCCAATGTTCTTGTCTGGAGAATTCAATGAACTGTATGGTCCACAGGGCTGCAAAGAGTCAGACATGACTGAGCATCTTTCACTTTCACTTTCTTCATGATGTGAAAAATAATGGCAACAACCTTCTTAGCAAACTGGGAATAGAAGGCATTTTCTCAGCCTGATAAAAGGCATTTCAAAAACCCCAAAGACATCTCATAACTAACAATGAAACTCTAACCACATCCTTGGTAAGATCAGGTTCAATATAAGGATGCCTGTTTTCATCAATCATATTCTACACTGTTTTGGAGGTCCTTGCATAGTAAATCAAGAAAAAGGAAAGTTAAAAGTCTAGGAAAAAAGAAACGAAAACTTTCATTATTTTGCAGATGATATGACCCCTTACATAGAAAATCTCAAAAAGCAAAGCTTAACACATCGGGGTGATTTAATAAATGTTGAGAAAAATAAGCAATAAAATAGTTGTGAGGATTAAGTGAAATAACCTATGTTGACTATTTGGTGCATAGTAGTAATTTTGTTAATATTAATTTCCTTCCCCCTAAAATTTACTTTTAGGTATCAATGTCATTTAGGAAAAGAATTTTTAAAGAGTAAATATTCCATCCCAATGTTCATAGCAGCATTAATTACAATTGCCAAGATATGGAAGCAACCTAAATGTCAATCAACAAATGAAACGATAAAGAAGATGTGTGTCTGTGTAAGTGCTGTGTGTGTGTAAGTATGCATGTGCACATGGAATACTGCTGCTGCTGCTGCTGCTGCTAAGTCGCTTCAGTCGTATCTGACTCTGTGCGAGCCCATAGATGGCAGCCCACCAGGCTCCCCTGTCCCTGAGATTCTTCTAGCAAGAACACTGGAGTGGGTTGCCATTTCCTCCTCCAATGCATGAAAGTGAAAAGTGAAAGTGAAGTTACTCAGTCGTGTCTGATTCTTCGCAACCCCTTGGGGCAGCCTACCAGGCTCCTCTGTCCATGGGATTTCCTAGGCAAAAGTACTAGAGTGGGGTGCCATTGCCTTCTCTGACATGGAATACTACTCAGCCATAAAAGGAAGGAAATTTGCAACAATGTAGATGAATTTAAAAGGGTAATATGCTACACGCAAATATACAGTCGATGGAATTCTCCAGGCCAAAATACTGGAGTAGGTAGCCTTTCCCTTCTCCAGGGGGGATCTTCCCAACCCAGGGATCAAACCCAGGACTCCTGTGTTGAAGGCAGATTCTTTACCAGCTGAGCCACAAGAGAAGCCCAAGAATACTGGAGTGGGTAGCCTATCCCTTCTCCAGTGGACGTTCCCAACCCTGGAATCTCCTTAATTGCAGACAAATTCTTTACCAACTAAGATACCAGGGAAGTCCCCTGGTTCAATCCCTGGGTTGGGAAGATGCCCTGGAGAAGGAAATAGCAACCCACTCCAGTATTCTTGCCTGGAGAATCCCATGGACAAAGAAGCCTAGCAGGCTATAGTCCATGGGGTTGCCAAGTTGGACACAACTGGGCAACTAACACACTTTCATAACCAGTAAGGGGGGTGGTGTTTGAAAGACCTATGCATATATACATATATGAAGAACTCCTACAAATCAATAAGAAAAAGGATT
This sequence comes from Madoqua kirkii, assembly GCA_006408675.1. NCBI lineage: Eukaryota > Metazoa > Chordata > Mammalia > Artiodactyla > Bovidae > Madoqua > Madoqua kirkii. Next base: position 3,112 of record SJYC01099428.1, read on the forward strand.
ACTTAGTAGAAAAAATAGGGAACTGACATGGACAAGTATTCAAAGAAAAGGAAACAGAAAACCACAAATACATGAAAAGATGATTCAAGGGGCTATTCACAGGGTTTACTGTGGAGCATGTGTATAGCTTGCTGCCTGCTGTAACTGGCCTCTTCTTTTCCTGGTTGGGAAGCAACTGAGGCCCTGAAACAGGTGGCTATGATGGGAGTGGACTCAGTAGGAAATGCCAGAGTTTGCAACCTTCTGGCAGTGGTGGTGCTGGCCCAATGCTCATCCACCTTGCAGAGAAGACACAGTGGAAGATCAAGGTCTTGGAGATGAATGTTGGATAGCGACCAAACGACTAATCAAGAGTCCACTGTCGTTTTAAAAAACGATGCTAAAACTACAGAAACATTCAGCTCACACCAAGAATTCTACAAAGATAGAGGAAATTATCTGTGGTCTTGTCAGAGGAGAAGCTGTCATACTTCAGACACTAACAGTCTTTGCTATGACACTAAGTAAATACAAGGAAAAAGATGCCCAGGATGTCATAATATCACTGACAACTGTAAACTGGTTACAGATACATGTAAAGAAACAAACAAACTCAACTGAAGGAAAGAGATGCTCTTGAAGTTGATCAGTTCTTACCAGAGATGAGAAGCACCTTTCCATGGCTGAAGAGCATAATAAGTCACTAATTTGCTTGCTGAACAAGCTTCCTCCAAAGCTAAATTTTGAAAAATTATGGAAAAATCTGAAGACATGTTCAGAAAAGGACATGAGAATTGATTTGATAAACTCCAACAGCACGAGATCCCTGCACTTTTGCACTGCATAGGTGGTGTACTTATTTGTCAAACTAGTGTTATCCAATGTCAAAACGGTGTCCAGGAAATGGATTTTTATGAAAGTGGAGCTTTTTTAAAGCATGTAAAGGGGAATAAAAACACACATTTAACAAAAAATAGAATATCTCAATCCACAATAAGACAACAGCAACATAATTTTGTTAAGACTCTCAAAGACACTTAATAACAGTAGTGCTGTAACCAATATTGAACATATTTGGAAAAGTAAGTATCTAAATGATAGAATGGGTGAACTTTTAGAAAAGTACATGGGCTCTTATAATACTGGTTTAGTACAATCTAGTACTCATTGGAGGTAATCAACACTATCCTACAGAAGATTCTGTAGACAAATATCTTTTAGGAGCACAGCTCTCCCATAGGAGAAATTGATGCAAGAACTGCTCATCTGTTCATCTTGCTCTGAAGTTCTTCCTTTGTTACTTCTATGTTTTCAAATATGTCAGATCCATCAACTGGAAATTCTTTTGTCTCTACTTTCTCAACACTCTTTATTGTTTAAATAGGTTGGAAAATAAACTTAAAGCCAAAATTAGAAAATAACTCCCTACTTTTACAAAGTCAGTTCTAAAGTTTAATATTATCAAACTCTTTGTGAGGAGTCTTTTATACTGGGAAAGTTTATGTAATTTTGAAAAGAAGTTTCATGAAATGGAAATCATGTGCATGATTTTAAGTGTTGCTGTTTTTATAGTACAGATAAATCATGCTGATGGTATCACCATCTCCTGAAAAAAAGCAGGAGATGATTGACTGACATCTTTAATCACCAGGAAAAGGAAAACCACATGTTAAAACCACAATGAGATACAATTCTCAACATAGCAGGTCAGCAAAAACTTTAAAACAGTCTGAAAATATCAAATGTTAGCAAGAATGTGGAGCAACAGAAACCAGTACATTGCCAGAGGGAGTGCCGCTGGCCAGCCCTATTTCAGAAAATGTGCTGTGTGCTAGGTCACTTCACTTGTGTCTGACTCTTTGCGACCCCGTGGACTGTAGCCCACCAGGCTCCTCTGTCCATGGGATTCTCCTGGCAAGAATACTGGAGTGCATTGCCATTTCCTGCCCTAGGGGATCTTCCTGACTCAAGGATTGAACCCTCCCCTCTGTCCATGGGATTTCCCAGGCAAGAATACTGGAGTGGGTTACCATTTCCTACTCCAGGGGATCTTTCTGACCCGGGGATCGAACCCACATCTGTTACCTCTCCTGCACTGGTAGGTGCATTCTTTACTACTAGAACCACTTGGAAAGCCCACAAAAAAATGGTGTCATTAATAGTAATTTTAAAACGTGCATAAATTATGACCCCCCCGAATTCTATTTCTAGCTATATGCTCCGAAGAAACCTCACTCACGTGTATTAGTTGTCTATGCTGCTCAAACAATCAACACAGAGTTAGTGGCTTAAAACAATTTAAATTTATTCTCTTACATTTCAGGAGGTCAGAAGTTCTAAAATTAAGGTCAGTAGGGCTGCATCCCTTCCAGAGGCTCTGAGGAGAATTCATTCCCTTACCTTTTCCAGCTTCTGTAGACTGCCTGTACTCCTTGGTTCATGGCCCAATTCTCCATCTTCAAATGAACTTCAAAGCAGTACAGCATCTTCCAAACTTTGGCCCTCCTGCCTCTCTATTATAAGGACCATTGTTACTACTCTGGACCCACCCAGATAATCCGTAATAATCTCCCCATATCAAGATCCTTAGCTGAATCACCTCTTCAAAGTTTCTCTTGTCTTATAAGGTAAGATATTCACAAATTCTGAAGATTAAGATGTGGACATCTTTGAGACGCTATTACTCAACATACTATAAAAGTAAACTAGGGGACAGGTACAAAATGCTTATAACAGCATTATTTATAAGAGAAAAAACAACAACAAACCCTAGAAATAACTCAAAAGTTTATCCATTATAGAATAGGTAAATTGTGATATATTTATTCAGAGGGATACTATATATCAGTGGATATTATGGCTATGCATTTGGGCAGAAAAAACAAGAAACAGAAAAATGTACATAGAATGATTCCATCTATACAAAGTTCAAAGACAGAGGAAATAAAATTGTTATTTTATTTTAAAACATACATAGGTGGTGAAGGCATAACACAAAAAAATCAATAATTACAGGATGGTGATAACAGGGGTAGGATTCAGGAGGGAGGGCAACAAAATTGTGAAGGGGCAGTACACGACTTCAGGGGTAAGGGCAACATTTTATGTTTTAATCTTCATGGGAAATAGATGGGGAAACAGTGGAAACAGTGGCTGACTTTATTTTTCTGGGCCCCAAAATCACTGCAGATGGTGACTGAAGCCATGAAATTAAAAGGTGCTTACTCCTTAGAAGAAAAGTTATGACCAGCCTAGACAGCATATTAAAAAGCAGAGACATTACTTTACCAACAAAGGTCCATCTAGTCAAGGATATGGTTTTGCCAGTGGTCATGTATGGATGTGAGAGTTGGACTGGAAGAAAGCTGAGCACCAAAGAATTGATGCTTTTGAACTGTGGTGTTGGAGAAGACTCTTGAGAGTCCCTTGAACTGCAAAGAGATCCCACCAGTCCATCCTAAAGGAGATCAGTCCTGGGTGTTCATTGGAAGGACTGATTTTGAAGCTGAAAGTCCAATACTTTGGCCACCTGAAGTGAAGAACTGACTCATTTGAAAAGACCTTGATGCTGGGAAAGATTGAGGGCAGGAGGAGAAGGGATGACAGAGGATGGGATGGTTGGATGGCATCACTGACTCGATGGACATGGGTTTGAGTGGACTCCGGGAGTTGGTAATGGACAGGGAGGCCTGGCATGCTATAGTTTATGGGGTTGCAAAGAGTTGGACACCAGAGAAGGCAATGGCACCCAACTCCAGTACTCTTGCCTGGAAAATCCCATGGACAGAGGAGCCTGGTGGGCTGCAGTCCATGGGGTCGCTAAGAGTCGGACACGACTAAGCGACTTCACTTTCACGTTTCACTTTCATGCATTGGAGAAGGAAACGGCAACCCACTCCAGCGTTCTTGCCTGGAGAATCACAGGGATGGGGGAGTCTGGTGGGCTGCCATCTATGAGGCTGCACAGAGTCAGACATGACTGAAGTAACTTAGCAGCAGCAAAGAGTCGGACACGACTGAGCGACTGAACTAAACTGAAGTAGGAAGGATGTCCAGTTTATAATTATTTTTTACTCTGTACATACATAGTTTCTCACCTCTGGATATGTGATACATTTCACAATTTTTAGGAAAAGCAATGGACAATAATGAAAACTGAAGATCCACAGAACTTGTCATTGCCAATATGTTTAGCACACATCTTGTTTTTACTTTCATTTACAGGGGTCCAGGGGGTATGCTTTAGCAATGTACACGAGCGGTTAACAACCCAACTCTCACTATGTTAATGGGAACACTGCAGCTAAACCACTAAACTAAAACTTTACTCCATGGAGTTACTGGCACTAAAATGGAATGTTTATTCAGAGAACTACACACCTCAATTTGTTCACTTTTCCTGTTTTTTTCAGTGTGCTGACATTACCATATGTTACAGAAAAACTATTAAACTGTTCATGTGGTTCTCAAGGCAAGAATACTGAAGTGGTTTGTCATTCCCTTCTCCAGTGGACCACATTTTGAATATTAATTGGAAGGACTGATGTGCAAGCTGAAAATCCAATAATTTGGCCACTTGATGTGGAGAGCTGACTCAGTGGAAAAGACCTAGATGCTGGGAAGGATTGAAGGCAGGAGGAGAAGAGGATAATAGAGGATGAGATGGTTGGATGACATCATTGACTCAATGGACATGAGTTTGAGCAGGCTCCAGGAGTTGGTGATGGACAGGGAAGCCTGGCATGCTGCAGTCCATAGGGTCGCAAAGAGTCAGACATGACTGAGAGACTGAACTGAATCTATTAAAAAGAACTGCCTTCCTTCTCTATAGTTCTCTCCACATTGCTCTGTCCTGATAATTTTTATGACTTTAATACTACTGATATGTAATTTTAAGTTAATAATCTAATCAAAAATATAGATTGATAACAATGAGCAATCATAATTTTTTTTAACTATGTTGTTTCTCCAACCTCTAATTGGATAAAACCAACAATTAACTATTTCCACACACAAAGCAACCTTTTCTCAAAAGTGGCATAACCCAATATTTGAGTCCACAGGGCAATAGTTCTCCAGTTTCTCCATAGTATTTTGTATGACAGATCTCACTGTCAAAGTACCAAAGCACTTAATTCCCCTTTTAGATCCACTAGCTGTCCAATTTCACACCCACCCTATATCCTCTTCTCTAAGAAAAGACAGTATTTCAAGCACTCCTCCCCTAGATATTACAACAGAATTAGCTGAGCCAGCTTGGGAATTCCAAGACTTCCTTCAACATGTTTCTTATAAGACCCGTATTTGTCACCTGACAAAAACTTCAAATGAACACACAAAAATAATTTTCCCACAAAAGAAGTTTTTGCTTTTATTCAAAAAAAATTTAAAGAAATGGTATAAATATTGCTACCCTCTCCTTATGTTTCTATAGGGATCCAAATGATGAGATGCTTTCTTGTGTGAACAAAGGGGACAACTGGCAGAGGTGGTAGTTTTCTCACAGCGGCTCAGCTGGCTTCACATATAACATACATATGCAATAATTCTAAAGATGCATACAATTAAAATCCATATTATTAATATATTCTATTTTATGGTATAAAAGGTCTAACAGAAATTTCTACAAATACAATTTTGAAGGGTAGATGGCTAATCAAAATAAGCAAACTTGTATGTATACAGGAAGATACTGAAGTATAGGTAATCCATTTTAGATGATGTATCTTTCACACTCCATATGGGGCTTGGTATATGATTCTGCTAAGTAATATTCAGAATAGTAAAAATGATTTTAAAATCCCCAAATGATATGATATTCTGCTATGCAGTCTCTAAAATTATTATCATATCACATAGAATTTTTTTTTAAACAACAGAGCAAGAAAACTGTAACCAAGCCAGACACAGCTTTTTCCTGAAAAACTGCTCTGTATCAACCTCATACTAAATCACCAAAGCAGGCAACGAGGGGTAAAAATATCCCAACAATGCACCAGCACTGGACTCCAGAGCTTCTAAGCAGTCCTAACACCCTTCTCCATTTTGATGTTCAGAATAAAAAAATAAAAAATAAAATACACCCAAAATACCAATGACAGAAGACCCTGATGCCTTTAATGACTGCTCTCGTCAGCTGGGAAGAATACCGTCAGTGCCGTATGGCAGTGATTTTACATATACAGAAACTGAAGCAATAAGCAGTTAAGCAATGCAGCCAATGTGCTGAGCCTGAATATTAATAGAGGACTGCGTGATTTTCAAAATCCACTCTGTGTACTCAGATTTTATATGGCATGTGGTCTGAAGAGAAACTTGAACCAACTTTGGTACAGATCCACAGCAGCTAACAAAGACTTACAGTTGGAATAAAATTTTTCTGTTGTTTTTTTGTCTTATGCTCCTAAATTTAGTCTTGATGGAGGTCTTCAGGCCCTTAATAATTCATCCTGATTAATTCCAATCATAGGACATAGAGTGACATATGAGGGACAGAAACCTGCCTAATCTCCTTGACCTGTCATCTCTAACCATCCACCCAAGGGCATCCCTAATATTTGACACCATCTTTTCAGACTGGCCTCCTGCATGAAATAGGATCAGGACAGCTTATAAATTTCCTAGCCACAAATTCCTTAAATTCAACTGAGATAAAAGCAGATAAGAAATAATTCTTACAGATCATATTCTTGCAAATAACTGATTTAAAGGTGTACTTCCTGCAGTAATAATCAGAGATAATTCAATCTCCTTAAAGCCATCTCACATAGAATAATCAGTATTAAAATAATCTTCCATGGGTTGATCATGCAAAAATCAATGCCTCTTGGCCAAGGTTCCTTCATAAATTCCCAAGGAAAGGTAAGTGCTTTTGATGGTTCATGACAGTAAGTCTAAACTCTAACCCTACCTCCTCCAACAGTCCATTGAGGGGTCAGGACATTGGATCTGGACCTGTGTGGCATACAACAGAAGTTTTAGTTCTGGGTGTTCATTAGAAGGACTGATGCTGAAGCTGAAACTCCAATACTTTGGTCACCTCATGTGAAGAGCTGACTCATTGGAAAAGACCCTGATGCTTGGAGGGACTGGGGCAGGAGGAGAAGGGGCCAACAGAGGATGAGATGGCTGGATGGACATGAGTTTGGGTAAACTCTGGGAGTTGGTGATGGACAGGGAGGGCTGGTGTGCTGTGATTCATGGGGTCTCAAAGAGTCGGACATGACTGAGTGACTGAACTGAACTGAACTGAACTGAGGGATGGGTATCATGTGCTTTCTGGAGATCAAAAGGTAGAAGAGGGTGAACTAGTATAGCAGTGGGGAAAAAAAAAGCCCAAATAAGAAACCAGAGAGGAGTGTGTAAAAGGCAGTCAATCAGAGGGACAAGGAAAAGAGGAACAGTCTAGATACACTCGCAGAGAAGACTGGATTCACACTCACATTCACACATTCACAACATACGGTGGGAGACACAGAATAGTGGAAAAGTGGGGAAAAAAAAAGCCCAAATAAGAAACCAGAGAGGAGTGTGTAAAAGGCAGTCAATCAGAGGGACAAGGAAAAGAGGAACAGTCTAGATACACTCGCAGAGAAGACTGGATTCACACTCACATTCACACATTCACAACATACGGTGGGAGACACAGAATAGTGGAAAGCAACTCCTGAAACAGTTCCCTGTGGGGAGAAACTGAGACACTGGGCCCCTTGGTGTGGGTGGTGAGGAACCCATTCATGATGCTGGAGAGAAAGATTTTATAGTTTTTTTCCTTCCTTTTACAGTATAAGTATGAATTATAAACTTTAGACAGATTCTAACTAATATTGTCATACAGACAATTTCTGGTTGTGGTTCGTGCAATGTGACCTTATACTATTATAATCGCACCTGGTGGACATTAGATATTCAGTGTGCATTTGTGAAGCGGGATTTAAGGAATGGCATGCCTTTGAGAGGAACTATTTTCCTCACAAATAGTATCTTCCTGGGCAGATGATTCACATTGATGCCTTATCAATAGCATGAATTCCTTACGAAATTTCTCCACCGGTCCCTCTCTTCGCACAAAGTTCAAGATTTAGCCAAATCCAGTATATAAACACACACACACATGCACACACATACATATACATTGCATATCTGTCCATGTGTATATATATACTTATCCATCCAGAAAAGACAAGTCAGGATTCTACTGACACTAAATTTGACTCAAGAGACAGCAGCTCTGCAGAGCAACCTGGTTTTGCAGCAGCAGGCAGTTCGTTACTCTGACTTTCAACCTTGGTCCTCTAAGCCGTCAGACAAGCATACATAGACAGTGTCACACCAATTATTCCGGCGTTGCACGTGCTAGATTACCCTTTAACAGAGCTACTAAACAAGACTTGCGATCTATTTAAACTGTAAAGAAACTGAGGTAATTATGGAATTAATTGATTCTTCAGATAAAAATGATGAGCTTCTCATGGACCCAGTACCTGGACCAGGTGTTTTACATTCATATAATATTCACAACAGACAGCAATGCCAAGTGAGTATGATTGGTCCCATTATACATTCAAAGAACCTGAGATGAAAATACAACTAACTTACGTCATGTAAGTAATTTACCAATAACTGAGCTAGAGTGCTAAGGATGCTTGAGTCGAAAGCTTGGACTCTTTTTACCATACTATGTTACCTTGAAGAGTTAGCCATCTGTGTTTGGGGCCACTGCCCATGGTGTTAAATGCCGCTCCAAAACCATAAAAAGATCTGTCAGTGGTAATAAACAATAGTTTATGTTCAACTTAATGTACTAGAACAGAATCAGAATACTGTTTGTCTTTTTTCTTATTGGCCAGCTCAATGCCATGGCCACATTTTTTCTAGTCTATAATGAAATATATTAGCAAAGTTTGACTTCTGCAGAAGGAAAACACAGAATAAATGAAGTATTCCTCTGTAAAGTTTGAAGTTCTTGCTTCACAATAAGAAGGCACATCATAACTGCAAATATCTTTCCCCAGGTGCAGCCCATTTCATAGATATGATGAAATAAGCAAAGAAAGTAGAGTTAGAATCCTTATTTTAATTTTTCAAAACCAGAAGATTGATATGTAAGTACAATTGCCTGATATATCCCCTGATTAAACCTCGATCCATATGATTTCCCAGGCAAGAATACTGGAGTGGGTAGCCATCCCTTCTCCAGGGGATCTTCTCTATCCAGGGATTGAACTCTGGTCTCCTGCATTGCAGGCGGATTCTTCACCATCTGAGCCACCAGAGAAGCTCTTGAAACCTCTTCTGACCGCGGTCATATAGGAAGTTCTCAGAAGTGTGAAAAACGTTGTGTGATGCCAGAAGTCCTGAATTCCCTAGCCGAGCTTTGGCTACTGTTAAGATCCAAACTTTTGGGCCATTTAATTTTCCTAAGCCTCCATTTCTTCACTTTTTAAATGGGGAAAATTACTCCTACCTCCCACAGCAGTAAGGATGAACTGCTATAGCATAGATTGAAGCATTTTATAAATCATAAATTGCACGCAAATATACCCCCACACTCAGAATACAGAACAGGAATCCAAGTAGAAGCAGTAGGAACTCTCCGGTTCACGAATTCTGTCCCCATAAGTCTTGACTTACTTTCTGTCTCGAGTTCTGTGCAATTTCCCTAGATGTTATTTCTGGGATGTTATCCCTCACCTGACTTATTATTTCTGATTGCTTCAGTGGGTGTCTCTCTCCAGCAATCAAACAAACCCATGACTAAAGCAACAAATGCCGCAAAAGGATTTCCCTTCTAGTCAAACAGGAAAGAGCAGTTGGATCAATAAATCACTGTTATGGTTATAACACCAATGCCCTACTTACAGTTCACCTATAGCTTCCAAAAAGTTTCACAGCAATTTATTCTAGGATAATTTCTTTGCTTATATACTCCAAAGTTCCAGCTCTTTTCTCAGAAACAAGTGTACATGTCTTACCCTACAATGAATATATGCAGTTTAAGATCTTCAGAGAATAATTATATTTCTGCTTTAAAATGATCAATATCACCCAAATATCATGGGAGATCTGTTAACAATTTCTTCCTGTTAAATCTTAATGATGTAAACAAATTTTCTCAGTAGGATTTGGTACTGAGCGGTTGTGATGTTTTTTAAACCTTTCATCCTAAAGGAACTATACCTCTTGTACACTCACTACCCACCTTTCAGAAATACCAACTGTGTGGTCCATGTCAAAGTTGTCACAATTGGTAAAGAATCCCCCAGCCAATGCAGGAAACGTGAGTTTGATCCTTTGGTTGACAAGATCCCCTGGAGAAGGAAATGACAACCCACTCCAGTATTCTTGCCTGGGAAATTTCATGGACAAAGGAGCCTGGTGGGCTATAGTCTGTGGGGTCCCAAAAGAGTCATACACAACTTAGTGACTAAACAACAACAACAATTGTGAAAAGATGCTGAAGAGCTCATTACTTGTTGTTTACACCACAATAGGCTACAGATCATGGGTCTTAAGAACACAAATTGTGGCACCAAGAAAACTGGGTTCAGATCTTGCCTCTCCAACTTATTAGCAGTGTGGTCTTGGATGGTGACTTCTCTGTACCTCAGTTACTTCCACTGTGCAATGGACTGATAATCTGTCCTATAAAATTGTTGTGTTGGCTATATACAGTGCTTAAGATAATGCCTGGCACACAATAGGCATCGTATAAATGTTACCTCTTACTACTATTACTACTTTGCCTCCACAGGCATTAATGGGTTCTATTGCAAGCAGTGAAATTTCCTGAGGCATCTTGTCACAAACTCTCCAAACATGATACAGTTTACAGGGATCTTTGCCTGTAAATAATCAACACCTCATGTCAATGAATGTGAACTTCTAGAAGGCATTCTAACACCTTTTTGAACTTCTTATTCTATCAAAGAGCCTTCTTTCATGTGCAGGACTATTATAACCTTGAATATGTGAGCAAAGCATGAGTATAATCCTTAATATCTCTCATAGTAGTAAAAATATAGTCTTGACAAAATTAGATAACCTGGGTTTGCATCCTGGTTCTCCAATTTACTAGCTGTGGAAACCTTGGCAACTTACTAAACCTCCCAAATTCCAGTTTCTTCAGACATAAAATGTGGGAAGTAGGGGTATTTTTACTGACAAAGGTCTACATAGTCAAAGCTATGGGTTTTTTAGTAGGCACGTAGAGACGTGAAAGTTGGACCATATAGAAGGCTGAGCACCAAAAAACTGATGCTTCAAATTGTGGTGCTGTAGAAAACTCTTGAGAGTTTGGTCTCTTTGGACAGCAAGGAGACCAAATCAGTAATCCTAAAGGAAATCAACTCTGAATATTCACTGGAAGGACTGAGGCTGAAGCTGAAGCCACCTGATGTGAAGAGCCAACACACTGGAAAAGACCCTGATGCTGGGAAAGATTGGGGGCAGGAGGAGAAGGGGGCAGCAGAGGAAAAGATGGTTTGATAGCATCACTGACTCAATGGATGTGAATTTGAGGAAACTCTAGGAGATAGTGGAGGACAAAAGAGCCTAGTGTGCTACAGTCCATGGGGTCACAAAGAGTCTGACACAACTAAATGACTAAGCAATAACAAAACAATATCTGTTTCACAGAGTTCATGAGGAATAAATGAGAAAATGAAATCTTAACACAGTGCCTAGCATATGTTATATGCTATTGCTATTCATTTTTGCGGGGTGGGGGGGTCTGGCTAGTTTAGTTGAAAATTAGTTATTTGCCTGTGTACTAATAAAAAAATTCTATTAGCACCTGATACTTTAAGGATAAAATGCAAAGATGAAGTTTTACTAGCAGCAGTAACAGAAGTCTTTTCTTGTGCTGTTATAATGTCAGATTTAGATCACATGAAGAGGCATTTTTGGATACTTTTATTATAAACTTTATAATATAGAACAATCCTGGAGAATTCATCTAAGAAATATATAGAAATACGTTGAGAAGGTGGTTAACAGAATAGAATCATCCATGCTTCCTTTCTACGAATGCTTCTTGTTTGTCTTCATGATGTGAGAATTGGCTCAGAACTTCAGAATCAGACAGTCATAGAGGGAGAAGCTCAGAGGATATCTAGTCAGGGCAGGCTGGTAACTGCCTCACTCAAGTCAGGCAGACATGACTTAAACACGGTTTGTCTTCAGCAAAGTTGAGCTAGTCTGTCCAGTGTTGGTCTCCTGGTGACTTTCCTTGACACTTCTCAGTTTTCAAACCTATCCTGGTCCCATTATTCTTATCAAGTGGTCGATTTATTTTTGTTTCTGTTAACTATTAATTAACTTGTTCACAGCTGGATGGGCTCTCAGATGTTTGAGATTCTTACAGTTGGAAAAACCAGAAATTCTGAGGGAAATGAAGCAACAGTAGTAGAATTATAGGCTGTGAAGTTGTCAGTTTGGAGAGAAGATCATTGCCTATTTTTTTTTGCCCAGTGTTCCTTTGTCTAGGCCCATCTTGTTCCTGTGGACTTACTAGTGTTCTTCAGTTCAGTCGCTCAGTCATGTCTGACTCTTTGCAACCCCATAACCTCAGCATGCCAGGCCTCCCTGTCCATCACCAACTTCCAGAGTCCACCCAAACCCATGTCCATTGAGACGGTGATGTCATCCAACCACCTCATCCTCTGTCGTCCCCTTCTCTTGCCCTCAATCTTTCCCAGCATCAGGGTCTTTTCAAATGAGTCAGCTCTTCACATCAGGTGGCCAAAGTATTGGAGTTTCAGCTTCAACATCAGTCCTTCCAATGAACACCCAGGACTGATCTCCTTTAGGATGGACTGGTTGTATCTCCTTGCTGTCCAAAGGACTCTCAAGAGTCTTTTCTAACACTACAGTTCAAAAGCATCAATTCTTTGGTGCTCAGTTTTCTTTATAGTCCAATTCTCACATCCATACACGACCACTGGAAAAACATAGCCTTGACTAGATGGACCTTTGCTGGCAAAGTAATCTCTGCTTTTTAATATGCTGTCTAGGTTGGTCCTAACTTTCCTTCTAAGGAGTAAGCGTCTTTTACTAGTGTTCTTAGAATGGAATAATTATACAGAAAAACTTTCTTTGATTTTGGACTTGGAGACAAAGAGACTCATTTCCTATAACATAGTAGTTGGCTATATCCTCTATTGCAATTAATCGGAAGACCGAGAAAGCAACCCTGGAACCAAATCATTTCTTTCCTAAAGATATCAACCAGTGACAATACCAAGGAAGGGATTACCTCCAGCCTTATCAAAGATACATAAAGGCAATGGGTAGCTGTGCAAATAGAACTTTATTACAGGGCCCTTAGACTATACTGCCAGCCAGATGGCAGCCCTGAACCCCTCTCTTGTAACATTCTGGAGCAGCCAACTGGTAACATGATGAGTGGCTCAGACACGAGCATGTGTGTCCTCAGTTGTGTCTAACTCTTTGCAACCCCATGAACTGTAGCCCATCAGGCTCCTCTGTCCATGGGATTTCCCAGGCAAGAATGTTGGAGCGTGTTGCCACTTCCTTCTCCAGGCTCAGACATGAGGTCCATTCAAAACTAAGCACATCTTGTTACAAACTATTAATTTTACAACTCAGAAGCGGAACTGTTTTGTAAGGTTTCTGATATTTGATCCATAATCAAGATGAAATGTTAAAGCTGGAAGAGTCTTGGAAATCATTTTCCTAGCTCCTCATCCCTCATGTTACATACGTAGGTTCTGAGGCTGGTGTGAAGGGATGGCGCCCCTCACAGAGAACATGGCAAAACTGGCTGCTTATTTCCTCTTTTGTCTTATTTCTCATCTCAGTCAGAAAGGGAGATGTTGTTTACTGGATCTTCTCAAAGCCAGGAGTAGAAGAAACAGTGATACAGGAATGGAGAATCTAAATCTAACCCTTATGGCCCTGTGGCCTAAAGGCCTCAGTGCTTGCTTCCTAACCTATAAAAGGGAAAGCATAACAGTCAGTCTCCCTTTACCATCAGATTACTATGAAGATCATATGAGATAATTCTGTAAAAATGCCAGGCTCAATTTAATATTCAGATACAGGAAACATAACTTTTAGTTCCAAAGGCGTTGACTAAGGACCTTAAAAATGGGATTTCTGCAACACACAGAAATGGACAAATCAATATTTACATTGTAATAATAATTATATACATATTATTACATATGTCTCCTTAAGCAAATAGCAGTTTACCAAAAGTAAAGCCATGTAGTTAAAAAAAAAAGTAGTCTAATGCTTATTTATTCAAATTTCCTATTTCAAATATTGAAAACCTGTCCTATTCTCTAGCTTTGTACATTTATACAGCATTTGAGAATTAGAAACACATTTCTAATGAATGGATTCATTTATCAAGGATGGGAAAAAATTCTTTCATAAAGCTAGAATGGCAATTAAGAAAACACACACACACACAAGACAGACATTACATTCTGCTAGAAATAATGGAGCAAGATGCAGACGTTGAGGTTCAGTGTGGTTTTCAGTCAAGAGAAAACATCAGCTCTAGGAAACAGAGTCACACAGCTCACAAAGTTTGGTGGACTTTGCCTTTGATGGATTGTCACAGAAGGGCAGAGGCAAGTGCTGTGGCTGAACTTTACAAATGACTAAGCAAGTTCCAGAGCGTTAATACACTGAGGGAGAAGCAATATAATAACAGAGGTGATTAAATCCCACATGCTTCCTGGTGGATTCAGGAGAATGGAAAATATTTCTTTTCAACT
>SJYC01099429.1:0-63190 GCA_006408675.1 Madoqua kirkii
GCAGAACTGCAAATAATCCGTCAGCCTGAGAATTGCTGGCATAGTAACTTCTGTGTTGCTGTTGCTAAGAATTCCTGGTGGATACTAGGCTAAGAGATATGTCAAAAAATAGTGTTTATCATTGTTCTCACTTTAGTAAAAGCCTAAATGTTATATACCAAGCATTTAGATGCCAATTTTCCCGTCGCTTGTTCTACTTATAACGTACTTCAGGGGCAAGGTCCTTTACATTGCAAGGCATTGATCTGCAGGAACTAAATTATAATCATGGGCCCACGGGGTAGCAGTTTGAAATGTAACTAAAATCTTTGTGTCTTAATAGAAAGGCCAATATTTCATGTATCTGACTTTAAAATTCAAAAGAAAGATACTGATCACAGGTCACATGGAAGTAAAAAACGAAACAGTTGTTTTCTGAGGGAGGTCTATGAGATTTTAAATTTTGATTTGGAAACGATAACAAAAACTATTTTCATGTTTTATCTGTTTTATGTTAAAGTCAGTAATACCAGCAAGGACAAGAAGAAGACATGGAACAGGGAATAAAGAATAAGGAAAAAGAGACACAGGCAATATGAAGGATGGAGAGGAGAGGACAGGGTAAGGAGCGGGAAAGTTGAGAGGGAAAAAGGGAAGAAATCACACACAAAAAAGACAGGTATGGGGTGTCAGAAAAGAGGAAATGGGGAGCGTAACACAAGGAAATGAGAGAGGAGAGGAAACTGAGGAAAATGAAAGAGGCTAGGGCAAGCCATGAGCTCAGAGGATTCTGAACTATGTTGTAAATACGCTTGCTGACAATACTGTTTCACTGAGCTTTGAAGCAGTAACGATTGTGACCCCTGTCTTTGCAAATGTCATTAAACTACTTACCACAACTGGTCACAGACTACTTTAGAAGAATTACATACTTCTCCAAGGATAATAGATAATAGATAATAATGATAATAAAAAATCTAGAGTCCGGAATAGAAGCTGACAATCTTGGAGGATGCTTCCTGGAAAGGAGTACGGCTAAAGAAATAGAAATATTTCTGGTTCTCAAGGGGAAGGTGCAAGCAGTGGGGGTGGTGCGCTGCTCATACCCAGGGTGCTGGGTTCCCTACGCGCGCAGATGTGGTTTAAATTATCACCCTGAGAGATACCCGCCTGACTCCACTTTCCCTAGCAAATGATCTGCCTTGCCCAAAAGACATCCCTACTGCCATTAAAAAAAATATTTACTATGTATTTATTTGACTCCACTGGGTCTTCACTACAGCATGTGGGATCTTTTTTTCTTTTTAGTTGCACCATGTGGGAGGTTCGTTACATGACCAGGGGTTGAACCTAGGCCCCCCTGCTTCGGGAGCAGGGGGTCAGCCACTGGTCCACCAGGGAAGTCCACTACTGGCATTTAAATAAACATATGAAACACAGACTATATCTCCTTTGCTTCAACACTGCCATTATTAACAACATAATCACTCTTTTCTCAAAGCCCCTGGACTACTATATTAGTCATAGTTGATTCTTTTTCTCTTGTATTTATCCTCCCAAATCTGCTAATTCCTTTTTTTTTTTAAACTGATAATAGATGCAGTTCTTGGTTCCCTGTGCCTTCATCTCTCTAATATTCATAGCCTGGACCAGTACAGTGTTGTACCTGACCACGTGACCTGGGCACCCTAATCCTTCCCTCTGCTAGGATATGATAGGCCCGTTGGCCTATACGTGGCCTACTTCAGTATTATTAGCTAAACCCCTGGTCGTAATTAACCTTGTAACCTGGTACTAGTACAATACCTAGGCGACTTGCCCTTGTAAACCACATTCTCAATTATATTTCTTTTCTTCATTTATGTATAGGACAAGTATTTTGGGGTTATCTACTACCTGCTAGGCACTGTGCCACACACAGGGGCCCTACAAAGCTGCGGAAGTCATAGCAGCTGCCCCCAAGGCACTCATTGTTTAATGGAGAGAAAGACAGGATAGCCAAAATTGAAATGATCAAACATGGACTAAATAGCAAAAGTCGTATGGGCAAAGCACATGGAAGTAGGTAGGAAAAAAACTTCCACGGGGAGTTTGCCATCCTCATCACTTATTCTTTTTTATATAGTGTTATTTCATTGGTTTTGGCTGTCCTGGGTCTTCATTGCTGCACAGGCTTTTGTTCTAGCTCCGGCAAGCAGGGGCGACTCTCCAGCTGGTGGTGCGCAGGCTTCTCGTTGTCGAGGCTGCTGGCATCGCTTCTCTTGTTGTGAAGCACACGCGGGCTCTAGGGCACACGGGCTTCAGTAGTTTCAGCTCCCGGGTTCTCGGTCAGTGTTAGTCATTCAGTCGTGTCTGACTGTTTGCAGCCCCACAGACTGTAGCCCACCAGTCTCCTCAGTCCACAGGATGCTGCAGGCAAGAATACTGGAGTGGGTTACCATGGCCTTCTCCAGGAGATCTTCCCAACCCTGGGCTCTAATGCAGAGGCTCAATAGTTGTGATGCCCAGGCTTAGTTGCCACGCATCATGTGGAATCTTCCTGGATCAGGAATCAGACCCCTGTCTCCTGCATTGACAGGCAGCTTCTTTACCACTGAGCCACCAGGGAAGCCCCTTATTATTTATTCTTAAAGTCAAACTATAGGTGCTGCTAAAAATGGCTTTATGAGTATGATCCAATGTAGCCACAGGGCCCCATGTTGAGAATCCCCCCTTCCTGCCCCACCACTTGAAGCTGAAGCTGAATTTGTGTTTTGTAGGTGAAGTATGATGGAGCATGCCCCTCGGGCTTACACTGTCTGGCTTATCGGGAGATTCACAGTCTCCCACTCTCTGCCCCATGTCCTCTACTTCCTTCTACTCAGGACCACAACAGGATCTGGTTGTCAGGGGATGTGTTGGGAGGGAAGGTGCCCACATTCTGGTGTTGCCCTCCGTATTCCCACTGAGGTCATGGGCATAGATACCAGGAGAGTCAAGGGCCCTGCAGGATCACAGGGTAGGGGCAAGGTGCTGGCTGTCCCCATTCCAGGCTGATAGCATCATGGTGCATTCAGTAAGCCTCTGTAGTGATCTCTACTCACCCATGACCCAGGTACAGAGCACATTCTAACAGAGATTGCTATCTGGTGGCTGGGCTGGGGAGACAGACTTCCCTAACTTCTGCCAAGACCCCCATTTTAATTTTTCTCTGAGTCCCAGAAATTATGTAGCCAGGTCTGGCCCCACTCCTTGACCTTTTAACCCTCTGACCTTTGAGTTTAGAGGCAACAAGCTCCTTGGCAAACTTCCTGCCTGTAGAGTCCTATTCTCAAATCCATTCTCAACATCAGATAAAACAGCAAAAATCTGCTCCCCGCCCCCCACCCCCCAACCTCCCAGCTCTCAAGTCCCTTTTCCAAAGCCCAACTCATTTTCCCTCTCTGATCTTGCTGCGGACAATTAAGCATGCACATGAGTCCCAGCCTGTGAAAAATAGGAGGATCTGCTAGAGGAGATGGCTACCCACTTGAAGGTCCTGCACTTGGAGCTACCTGCATGAGTTAGATGGGACCTGTGGCTCAGAACCACTCTGGGACAAGGACATGCTATACTTGCTAGCCTTCCTGCAGTTAGGTGTGGCTACCTGCCTGAGTGCTAGAGCCTAGAAAATCAGTGAAACAGGAGCAGGAAATGATGTAGGCCATTTCCAGACCTGACTCACTACTCCTCCCACTTCATTTGTCCAGTTCTTTATCCCCTCATCTGCCATGGTGATGCTAAGGGCAACCTTGGAAGTCCCATGTCGAAGGTGTCAAGACCTAGGAAGAAGGGAATCCTTGGAGGAGAGCCATCTATCAATAAGGAGGAGAGCTCAGGAAGAGTGGGAAATAAGCTTCTGTTGTGTGACCACAGTGACACCGAGCTTCAGAGGGGAATCTATGAAAGCTGTAACAGTTTCTCTATTAATTAATACATATGCAAAACTTTGGGGAAAATAACTAAAAAATACAAAAGAGAAGAGAAAAATAAGCCCACCACCCTGAGATCACTCTGTTCATATTTTGGCTTATTGTCTTCCAAATAACGCCTTCCTTTCTGTAGGCACTATTCCAATTTCTTTCACCGAGTCCTCGAAAGGTAACAAACAGAATTCTAAGCACTTCTCATATATAATTTCACTTAATTCTGACAACCTTTTAAGACAGGAATAAATATTCCCACATTAGGACTGCAGAAACTAACAACCAGAGAAGTAAAATAGGATGCAACTCTTAGTGGTAGGGCTGAGGATTGAATCCAGTCTGTCTGATTCCAAACTCAACCCCTTTCCTCATGCTTTTGTTGTTATTGTTAAGATAAGTGGGATGTTACTGTTCTCTAAATATGCTCTGTTCACTTAATAGTTTGTGAGCAATTTCTCTGATTAAATATTCCATTATAGACTATACCATAGTCTATTTATCCAACCCTTTAGTTGGATGCTTGAGTTGATATTTTTACACTATTATAAATAAGACTGGAGTGAGTATTCATATAAACAAATTTTTGCACATATCCATAAAAATTTCCTTAGGGCAATCTGGAATTGCTATATCAAAAGTTATAAATATTCCTAAGGCAGTACATGATTACTGCCAAATCATTCTACATCGGTGGTTTCTAAAAATGGAAGAAGTTGCCCCTAAGGGACATTTGCCAGTATCTAGAGACATTATTAATTGTCAAGACCAAGCAAGCATCTAGCAGGTAGAGGCCAGAGTTAAACAGAGGATGCTGTTAAACATCTTGCTATACACAGGTGAGCCTCTCTTCTCCCTAACAAAGAATTATCCAGTCTAAAATGTCAGTAGTGCCACCCAAACTGACATAGTGGTCCCCTCAGTACATGTCAACCTTATGATTAAATAAAGGTTGTACTAACATCTCTTCCATTCATTCAAATATGGTTTACAAAGAACCTACTATATTCCCTATGTGCCAGATGCTGTGGGAGGTGCTCAAGTAGCATTGAGGAGGAAGGTCAGATCAACACCCAGGAGCAGAGAGAAGAAGTGGCCTGGAAGTCAATTTTGGCTTCACTTGCTAGAGAGAAAGCACATCTATTTAACTTTATACTTTCATATTTTTCATATCATTTTGATTAAACTATGTCCACATAATCATGCATTAAATTATACACACAAGGTCGCGACAAGAAATGATTAATATTGTTATATTACTACATGCATGAATGCTTGATCCTAGTTATTTTCAGGCAATCTCTAAAGAATAAAATTGGTTGTTTCTTTAACAGAAACCCAAGATCTTAAGTATAAAACATCCTTACGATGACAGTGGCTCCTCTTTGCTCAACTGATCTTTTCATTCTTTAATTTAACATAGTAGATCTCATTTTGATTAATTCAGAAGTGGAAAGATGTTTTCCTGCCCTTTCTATTTTAAATTAGTAGGTACTCCCTGAGTGCCAGTTCCTTTCTGACTAGTCCATGAGACTCACAGCAGGCACGGTAACAAGGAGGGACCAAATCATCAGAAGTTGTTCCTCTCATTTGCTCATTTAAGATGTGGATGACAAATAAGAGAAGGCAGAGATGCCTGGGCTCCCAGCTGCACCATCAGCCTCCTATCTAGAGATTTTGCACTCCTCTGCCTGCCTGGTCAATGTCTGGCACACTCCTTGCCCCTGGCTCCTCTCCTCCTGGCATTGCTACATGAGAGTTTCCAGGCTACGATAAAAGGTCTCCAGGCTACGGCTGGCCTGGGCTTTCAAAGCCAGTGCTCCAAACAGAGGAAATAAGAGAAGAATCTGGCCCCAGACTCATACCTGAAGGTAGAAAAGAGAAGTCAGACTTGACCACGGCACAGAGGACACACTCCATCACTGAGTGCTCCTCTGAAAGCAAAAGGAGGAGGAGGCTAAGGGGAAAGTGGCTACTCCATAAAGGTAGCCATTAGAGACAGGGTTATAGCTTCACTTTTCCAGAGGACTCTATGCAGAAAAGAATAGAAATCTAGATTGGTTACCTTAGCAACCCTGGGATAATCTTTTCCACAAGGTCCCAAACCTACAGTTCTTAATTCTATCACAGCCGTTATTAAAACTTTAAATATGTAATCATGCACATTAAGTTGCCAAATACCCATAAAAACTATTAGCTCATAAACTATGTATAGTCATTTAAATGAAAAATGAGTACTATGTAACTTTTTTAAATTGAAAAAAGGTTAAAACATTCTGATAGTCTGACAAAGTAATATATGCAGCAAAAGTACAAAAAGGGTAATGCCTAACACTAAAATTAACAGCAAGTCCTAACCCAAAAAAAAAAAAAAAAGGATAAAGTCTATCTTTTATTTAGTGAATAGTCAACACATGTAAAATTATGTCCTAGATTCTACCTAGCTTGATTATAAGAATTGAGATTTAATGTTCATCTACCCTTTAATGTCAGATGCTAGAGTTTATTTAGTTCACAAGTAGGAGCTTCCTAGGTGGCACTAAGAGATGCGGGTTTGAGCCCTGGGTTGGGAAGATCCTCTGGAGGAGGGCATGGCAACCCATTCCAGTATTCTTGCCTGGAGAATCCCACTGACAGAGGAGCCTGGTGGACTACAGTTCATGGGGTCACAAAGAGTCAGAGTAGCATACACATATGTACAGTGGATTCAAATATTGTCGAATCCCTAGGATTTTGAGAATAAAGCTACAAATGATCAATCTGGAGATTTCACATGAGACTTTATTGCCTAGAAATCCAGTGGATAACTTTGGCATAGGCAAAAGTAGAAAAATTAAGCATACTGATCAATGGTGGAAAAAAATTTAACACAACCTTTTTATGGTTGTTAAATATAGAATATGTACTATGGTAAGTAAATCCTGACAGTCTAATATTCATTTAAAGCATTTGATTGCTTTATAACATATGACAGTGGATTCAAATATTGTCGAATCCCTAGGATTTTGAGAATAAAGCTACAAATGATCAATCTGGAGATTTCACATGAGACTTTATTGCCTAGAAATCCAGTGGATAACTTTGGCATAGGCAAAAGTAGAAAAATTAAGCATACTGATCAATGGTGGAAAAAAATTTAACACAACCTTTTTATGGTTGTTAAATATAGAATATGTACTATGGTAAGTAAATCCTGACAGTCTAATATTCATTTAAAGCATTTGATTGCTTTATATTTTAAAGTAATCATTACCTGTATATAAGGCATCATGTACTATGTGTGTTAAAATGTGCCCAGGATTCATCTTAATCAGGTATGGTAAGGCATGCAGATATAGAAATGACTGTCATGAATGAGGAGGGTTACACTCCCAGATCTCCAGAAACAGGTGACAGGCAGGGCCACATGAGGATGGACCAGAGTCAGTCCGGAGCAGAAGGGGAGAGGGTAGGGCATGGTCCAGCATCCTTATTGATGTTCTCTCTGGAAGGAGTGGGCAAGGCAGGTTTAGGGGATGATTTGAGTGAGTCAACAGGCTCTGAACTATAGGGGTGGTCCCCAGGGTGGTTCCCAGTTGTCCAAGACCTGATCCTGCAGTGTCTTCGGGTGGGGGGTTATTGGTTTAATAGATTATCGGTGAGAGTCTGTAAAAGAGATATCTGGGGAGGTGGGCTCTGGATTGGTTGCTTTGCATATCAAAGGTGCACTTAAAGTGAAATCATTTGCTATGACCAGGTATTAGCTAACCCTCAGAGGGGCAGTCTCTCCAGGATTAATGTCCCAGATGCCAAGAATACCAATACTACAGAAAGAAAAAAAGCGTAGATATTCATCAACAGATGAATGGATAAAGTTGTGCTACATATATACAATGGAGTATTATTTATCCATAAAAAAGAATGCATCTACCTCAGTTCTAAGGAGGCAGATGAAACTAGAGCCTGTTATACAGACTGAAGTAAGTCGGAAAGAGAAAAGAAAGATAGCATATAACATTATATATATATATATATGATCTAGAAAAGTGGTACTGATGAATCTATTTGCAAGGAAGGAATGGAGATACAGAAATAGAGAATGGATTTTCAGACACAGTTGGGGAAGGACAGAATGGGAAGAATGGAGAAAGCAGCATTGACATGCATACTACTGTGTGCAAAACAGATAGCTGGTGAGAAGCTGCTATACAACCTAGGGAGCCCAGCCTGGCAGTTGTGACGACCCAGAAAGGTAGGATGAAGGAGGGGAGGGAGAGTCAATAAGGAGGTGATATGTGGCTGATTTACATTGTTGCGCAGCACAAATCAAAACAACAGTGTAAAGCAATTTTCCTCTAATTAAAAAATAAATTTTTAAAGTTTTTAAATTAAAAATAAGATGACGGGAGCAAATTAGAAATGAAAAAAAAAAGAAAGAAAATACAGCAAATACAGGTACTACCATGTTTTAAGTCAAAGTTCTTTTATGTGCAAGGTCCTTACCAAAGCGAGGCCCTGTGAACAAATGTTGCTAGACTTTGCAGTGAAAAATATTAATAAAGCCTTACATTTCTTACTTTACCCTTTTGAATATGCTTTCCAATTACTACCTCATTAGAATCAAATGATTATATCCTCACAAAATACCATATGGGGTAAACATGTCAGAACATTTTATCCTTATAAGTGAAAAAACTAAGGCAGAATTGAGAATAGAATCCAAGATACCTGTCGCCAAGTCTAGAACATGTTCTCTTATACTCTGATGTGGCTTACAGTTTAACAAAGCGATTAGTAATCTAAGAATTCAATTCTCAAACAAATGGGGTTAATCAGGCATTGCAGGGAAGAGGTTCCATAAACTAGACCAATGTCGTCTCTTCCCTGAGAGTGTCTTTGACCCAGGCTGCCTCCTATAGGATTTCTTCTGGGACACAGGACATCAGGAATAACCAGAACTGCTTGGCGAGAATAAGAGCGCCAAAGAGAGCATTTCTGAACTTATTTTCAACAGATTTCAATCTCTCTGCTCTAGCTCATGAACTCAGTGTTCAATGAAGGATATTCCTACCTGACTTGGTCTCCCTACACATTTACATCCCTGGTGAATAAACTAATATCCCTGGTGACTCTGGATACTCCCAGTTTGGTTCTCCAGATGCCACCTTTCACTGCCCTGTCCTGTGCCAGGAGGCTGACTCTTATGACCCACTGTACCAGGGCTCCCTTTGCCTCAACCAAGCCTGGGCTCGACCAGTGCAAGGCACTGGCAGGCCATAGAGGGTGTGAGAAGGGTCATGCTCCCCTGGCCCCTCTGGCCCAGGTCATGGCTCGCCAGTGGCTGAGCTCCTCTCCCAGCCCTGTGGGAAAGCACAGACAGAGCTCTGTAACTCTCCCAGAACTCTGATAGTTGCACCCTCCTCTTCAGATCTAGGAGTAGCAGTTCATTTCTACAAAGCAAGTGTAGCTGTACTGTTTACCCTTAAATACCAAGAGGGCTGAGGAGGAGGTGTAGCAAACAGCTAAATTTACTGGTGAGCTAACTGGAAGGAACAGAAGGGAAAGAGATGGCTTCCACTTGGACATGCCCAGTGGACATCTAATAACTACATCTTGGGAAGAGTAGGATGTAAAATGCAATCATCTCAGAAGTTAAAATTTTTATGAGACCTTTTGAGTATATGAAAAAGAAGATATGCAATCAATAAACCTGAAAGTTCAATGTTCCTGAAAGGTTGGTCAATATAATAAAGAGCTCCATAAGTACATTATAAGTAAGTATAACATTGGTCAATATAATCCCCCATAGCTGAAGATATTTTAAAAAAAAAATCCTAATGTTTTCAAGACCTAATCCTAGAAGGGGTGTTTTTTCTTCAATAAGTTATACTGTATGAATGAGGTCAGTCAGTTCAGATCAGTCACTCAGTCATGTCCAACTCTTTGGAACCCCATGGACTGCAGCACACCAGGCTTCCCTGTCCATCACCATCGCCCAGAGCTTGCTCAAACTCATGTCCATTGAGTCAGAGATGCCATCCAACCATCTCATCCTCTGTCATCCTCATTTCTCATGAATGAGGTAATCATAGAAAACTGCTGCTGCTGCTGCTGCTAAGTCGCTTCAGTCATGTCCGACTCTGTGTGACCCCATAGACGGCAGCCCACCAGGCTCCCCAGTCCCTGGGATTCTCCAGGCAAGAACACTGGAGTGGGTTGCCATTTTCTTCTCCAATGCATGAAAGTGAAAAGTGAAAGGGAAGTCGCTCAGTCTTGTCCGACTCTTAGCGACCCCGTGGACTGCAGCCCACCAGGCTCCTCCATCCATGGGATTTTCCAGGCAAGAGTACTGGAGTGGGGTGCCATTGCCTTCTCTGAATCATAGAAAACTAGAAAGTTCAATTAGCTGAAACAATCATGCCCCAACCTGTTTTTGCTTTGAAGAAGCTGGCAGTAGGCTAGGTGTTACCGTGCGGTCAGCGGCAGTCCACTTTCTCTATAATACGGTCTCCACATGAAATGAAGTGAAAGGAAAACAAACAGTGGCGGGGATGAGAAGATGCGGGGTGGTTCCAGCAATCAACACAAAAATCAATTCATGCAGAAAAGCAGTTCAGATAACTCGCCAGTTATCTAGGCTTTGTAAGCTCCTATTTTTAAAATCTATAAAATAAGGTACAAATAATTAAATGAATTTCCTGGTTTAACTGTCCACATTCCATGAATAATATTAGTTATATTGGGTGAATAGGCTAAAATTTCTGCTTAGAGGTGGTTGAACTAACCATATAAAGAGGTGTCAGTGATAATTATTCAATTGAACAGAAAACCTTGTGTCAAGCCTTACACTGCTGAAAAAAGTCATGATATTTATTTCATAGGCAAGTAGTCATTTATGTATCCAGAAAGAAGCATATTTAAAGCATTCAGTTCAGTTCAGTCGCTCAGTTGTGTCCAAATTGTTGCAACCCCATGAACCACAGCACACCAGGCCTCCCTGTCCATCACCAACTCCCAGAGTCCACCCAAACCCATGTCCATTGAGTTGGTGATGCCATCCAACCATCTCATCCTCTGTTGTTCCCTTCTCCTCCTGCCCTCAATCTTTCCCAGCATCAGGGTCTTTTCCAATGAGTCAGCTCTTCGTATCACATGGCAAAGTATTGGAGTTTCAGCTTCAACATCAGTCCTTCCAATGAAAACCCAGAACTGACCTCCTTTAGGATAGACTGATTGGATCTCCTTGTAGTTCTTGCAGGACTCTCAAGAGTCTTCTCCAACACCACAGTTCAAAAGCATCAAATATTCAGCGCTCAGCTTTCTTTATAGTCCAACTCTCACATCCATACATGACTATTGGAAAAACTATAGCCTTGACTAGACGGACCTTTGTTGGCAAAGTAATGTCTCTGCTTTTTAATATGCTGTCTAGGTTGGTCCTAATTTTCCTTCCAAGGAGTAAGTGTCTTTTAATTTCATGGCTGCACTCACCATCTGCAGTGATCTTGGAGCCCCTCCCCCAAAAAAGTCAGCCACTGTTTCCACTGTTTTCCCCATCTATTTTCCATGAAGTGATGGAACCAAAGAATAGCAAGGAGAGATTTAAAAAAGCCTTCCTCAGTGATCAATGCAAATAAATAGAGGAAAACAATAGAATGGGAAAGACTAGAGATCTCTTCAAGAAAATTCGAGATATCAAGGGAACATTTCATGCAAATATGGGCTCAATAAAGGACAGATGGTAGGGACCTAACAGAAGCAAAATATATTAAGAAGAGGTGGCAAGAATACACAGAAGAACTGTACAAAAAATATATTCACAACCCAGATAATCATGATGGTGTGATCACTCACCTAGAGCCAGACATCCTGGAATGTGAAGTCAAGTGGGCCTTAGAAAGCATCACTGCAAACAAAGCTAGTGGAAGTGATGGAATTCCAGTTGAGCTAGTTCAAATCCTGAAAGATGATGCTGTGATAATGCTGCACTCAATATGCCAGCAAATTTGGAATACTCAGCAGTGGCCACAGGACTGGAAAGGGTCAGTTTTCATTCCAATCCCAAAGAAAGGCAATGCCAAAGAGTGCTCAAACTACTGCACAATTGCACTCATCTCACACACTAGTAAAATGATGCTTAAAATTCTCCAAGCCAGGCTTCAGCAATATGTGAATCATGAACTTCCAGATGTTCCAGCTGGATTTAGAAAAGGCAGAGGAACCAGAGATCAAACTGCCAACATCCTTGGATCATCAAAAAAGCAAGAGAATTCCAGAAAAACATCTATTTATTAACTATGCCATAGCCTTTGACTGTGCGGATCACAATAAACTGTGGAAAATTCTGAAAGAGATGGGAATACCAGACTCTGACCAGACTCTTGAGAAACCTGTATGCAGGTCAGGAAGCAACAGTTAGAACTAGACATGGAACAACAGACAGGTTCAAATAAGAAAAGGAGTATGTCAAGGCTGTATATTGTCATCCTGCTTATTTAACTTATACGCAGAGTACATCATGGGAAACGCTGGACTGGAAGAAACACAAGCTGGAATCAAGATTGCTGGGAGAACTAGCAATAACCTCAGATATGCAGATGATACCACCCTTATGGCAGAAACTGAAGAAGAACTGAAAAGCCTCTTGATGAAAGTGAAAGAGGAGAGTGAAAAAGTTGGCTTAAAGATGAACATTCAGAAAATGAAGATCATGGCATCCAGTCCCATTACTTCATGGCAAATAGATGGGGAAACAGTAGCTGACTTTTGGGGGGGCCTCCAAAATCACTGCAGATGGTGAGTGTAGCCATGAAATTAAAAGACGCTTACTCTTGGAAGGGAAGTTAGGACCAACCTAGACAGCATATTAAAAAGCAGAGACATTACTTTGCCAACAAAGGTCCATCTAGTCAAGGCTACGGTTTTTCTTTCTTTCTTTTTTTTTAATTTAATACTTTATTCTATTTTACAGTATTGGTTTTGCCATACATTGACATGAATCAGCCACAGGTGCACATGATCTCCCCACACCGAAGCCCCCTCCCTCCTCCCTTCCCCCTCCATCTCCCTGGATCATCCCGCACACCAGCCCCAAGCATCCTGTATCCTGTATTGAACATAGACTGGCGCTTCATTTCTCATAAGATTGTATACATGTTTCGTTGCCATTCTCCCAGATCATCCCACCCTCTCCCTCTCCCTCATAAGCCAAAAGTCCATTCTATAGTAGTCATGTATGGATGTGAGAGTTAGACTAAAGCGCTGAATAATTGATGCTTTTGAACTGTGGCATTGGAGAACATTCTTGAGAGTCCTGCAAGGACTGCAAGGAGATCCAATCAGTCCCTCCTAAATTAGGAGGTCAGTCCTGGGTGTTCCTTGGAAGGACTGATGTTGAAGCTGAAACTCCAATACTTTGGCCACCTCATGCAAAGAGTTGACTCATTGGAAAAGACCCTGATGCTGGGAAAGATTGAGGGCAGGAAGAGAAGGGGATGACAGAAAATGAGATGGTTGGATGGCATCACCAACTCAATGGACATGGGTTTGGGTGGACTCTGGGAGTTGGTGATGGACAAGGAGGCCTGGTGTGCTGTGGTTCATGGGGTCACAAAGATTCGGACACGACTGAGTGACTGAACTGAACTGAACTGATGGGACCAGATGCCATGATCTTAGTTTTCTGAATGTTCATCTTTAAGCCAACTTTTTCACTCTCCTCTTCACTTTCATAAGAAGCTCTTTAGTTCTTCACTTTCTGCCATAAGGGTGGTTTCATCTTCATGTCTGAGGTTATTGATATCTCTCCTGGCAATCTTGATTCCAGCTTGTGCTTCCTCCAGCCCAGCATGATTTAAAGCATTCCAGAAGTTCAAAGGAGGAAGAGATTATACCCAGTTAAGGTGGAATGGCCAGGGTTCAGAAAATGTTTCATGAATATGGGCTTTCAAGGATGAGAGAATTTTAATGGTTGGAGAAAAAGAAAAGGCAAAGGGACAGACCAGAATATACACACAGCAGTCAATGGTCAGTAGAGACCACACTGAGAGTGCCTGGCATGAAGGTTTTACAATCCCAAGACCTCACCTTGAATCCCAGCTCCCTCTCTTAACAGCTGAGTGACTTTCGGCAAATTTTGTAACCTCTCCAAGCTTTAGTTTTTTCTTCTATAAAATAGGGGTAGTAATAGCCACCTCTGGGGATTGTTGAGAGGATTAAAAGAGGCAATGCCTGTTCAATAGCTAATGCCAGGCTCTTAGTGCTCCATAAATAGAGTTCTTCTTAATCAACAGCAGAACTTCCGTTTCCCTTCTATCATGTTTACATTTTTAAAAAATTGATACCCTAAAAAGACATCTAAAAGGTTCCTCATTTTTTTTTCCCTCAGGGGGGAAAGATCTCTTCAACTAATTTACAACAGCCTAACACTATATTTTAGGAAAGGAAACAGAATTTATCATTATGTGTGAAACACTGTTCAGTCATTGAAACAACCAATTAATGGGAAACTCTTGGAGTTATAGAAAAAAAATTCCTTTTTATGCCAGGAAAATTTTACTATTTTAATCCTAAAAATAAATAAATAAACAAATAAATTTAGCCTGAATGGCTATGAATGACTGGAAACCAACGTTTCTCCCAAAATATTAGAAATCCAACCCACTATTTAGGAGTAAACTACTTTTTTAATGATTAAAATTCCTCTTTCCAAAAGAATGTGGTTAAATGCAAACCATCCTTAAAATAAGTGACTAAAGTAGCAAGTAATGGACACAAATATCTTGTTGACTTTCCTATGAAACAACTCAAAGCTTTGTTCAGTGGAAAGCTTCATATGACTCCTCAACACTATATTAAACATGAAACACTGACTTCCAAATTAAGCCAGCTTGTAAATAAACAGGTGACCCCAACCTTAGGAACCAAAATAAATTGGTCAGATTAGTAAACATTTAGCTTATGGGCTGGGGAAAAAAAAATTAAGTTAGCCTTAAATTACCTCTCCATGATTCTGTAGGAACTGTACTTTTCTGTGATCTCTCCTCATGTTCAAAGCAGCAAATGCAATTTGTCACTGTGTTTATCATGATGGTGTGTCTGTCAGGAAGAGCAGCTGAAATAGCAAATGTTTCCTGCTTCAAACACAAAATCAATTCTCGTTCTGGGCTAGTGAACATGGTTATCGGCTTGAGGGAATTTTTAAAACACCATGTAGAAAGCTGAAACAAGATTTCGTGAAACTCCTTTGTAATTCTAGTGTGGAGTGAGATGAACATCTGCCTTTTGAGCAAATCTCAGCAACTCAATCACAGGGCTGTAGACACATGTTGGTTAGCACGCTTATCAGGAAATGAAGCATATTCACCACTGAATTTTCCATACACATGAAACTGATCCCTCCTGAAACCAAACACTTTTAAGTGTATTTATTCAATGAAAGTTATTCTAAAATAAAGTGAACAATGAAATTCTGTGAAAAGTAGTTATTATATATCACTTTATTATTATTTTATATATATTAATAATAGCAATATAGTACAATGCATTCTTAAATATAACTTTCTACAGAATTTTTTGTTTGTTTTTTTGTCTTTTCAAGGAGAAGCAATCAGCTCTCTTTTCTTATATCATGAGAAGGCAAAGCAAGACCTGAATGAGCAAAGATAGAGAAAGAGGCATCCTGGCAAAAAGGATGAAAAACACAGAAATAGAAAAGCACTCTTCTGGCATTCAAAACAGCACAGAATTTAATTAGGATGGAGCTGAGGCCATACAAAAGCAGTAAACACTAGACTGGAATAAAATTGAACTCTTCCACCTAAGACTCAGTGTGACTCAGAATCAGGGCTGGCCTCATAATCATGTAACCAGTGCAATTGCATGGGGGCTCCCTGCTTGAGGTTTAATGCTGTGGCTGTGTGAAATTCTCAATAATTTTATCTTTGAAGTCATGCTTTGTAAATGAAGTCCAGCAGGACAATGGTGTATGAGTCCTGAGCTCACAGTCAGTCTCCCATCCCACTGCCTGCCTACGACTGGTTCTTGGCCACTGATTCTTACTGCCTGGTACCCCAAGCCCCACCCAGTATACCCTTTGTCAGCCCTGCCCTGAGACCAGAAGCCGCAAGCAGTTGGAGGTGAGGCCCAACTGATTGGCCATTGCCCTCTGCTCCGGGCTGGGGTCTGGGTGGGATGGGGCAAGGGTCAGGTACATACCCCACTCCATCATGAAGAGAAACAAGGCGGTGGTCATCCCCACCCAGACCTGGCCGCTCTACGCACATTCAGCAGGCAGCTCAAAAGGGCCTCTCGCTCACAGTCCAGGTACTGAGAATTTCTCAGCATGAAAGGTGAAACCACTTGAGGATCACACATCTGCTGTAGGTTGGGGCAGCAGACTCTTGGGAAGGCAATATTGCCTTCTCCATCTCCAGCCAGGCTCCTGCTTAATCATTTGTACTGAGCTCCACAAATTATGTAGCTGGTTCCACTTAAAATCACTACTCATTGAAGCTTCTCTTTCTATTTTTAATGACAGCATTACCCTGCTCCATATTTCCCAGGTGTAGAATCTGAGTCATCACTGACTTCCCTCTCTCCTTGCCCAAATTCACACCTGCAGGACATCCCCACATAATTCTGCTGTCTAGTCCTACTTTTTGTGCTTTAGTGCAGCAGTTCATCTGGCTCCACCATGCCGTCATAATAGATTCCAAATTATTTTCACAGTTTTGAGCCTCTCCTTGTTCAATCCATTCAGCCACTGCTACCAGGTTACCCCAAACACCACTGTGACCATGCTAAAAAGTTCTCAAATGCTTCCTGTGGCTTACTATTGTTGTCTTTGTTTAGTCACTAAGTCACGCCCAACTCTTTTGTGACCCCATGGCCTATAGCCCACCAGGCTCCTCCATCCATGGAATTTCCCAGACAAGACTACTGGAGTGGGTTGCCATTTTCTTCTCCAGCTGGGGGGTTGGTGGGGGATTCTTTCCTTCTCCAGTCTTCCAAGAATACTGGAGTGGGTTGCCATTTCCTTCTCTAGGGATCAAACCTATGTCTCCTGCTTAACAGGGGGATTCATTACCACTGAGCCATCTGGGAAGCCCCTTGGCTTATTGCTAGGGAAGCCCAAATTCTTTAGTCAGGTACTCAAGACTCTTTTGCCGTCACTCTACTTTTGCATACTAATCCTATAGCATATACAATACTTTGGCCAAATTAAACCACACGCTCTCCTCTATACACATTTTGGGTTGCCCATTATTGTGTTTCTGCTGAGGTCATTTTGCTATACCCAGATGCCTTTCCCTACTCCACAACTATCTCCAACAGTGAAATCTAACCCCTGTCCCAGTTTGAATGACACCTCCTCCATGAAGTCTTCTATAATGAGCCAAGTCACAGTGTGAGTCCATTTTCCTCTGTGACTAATGCCAATCGGTTCATGTCATTTATTTAGTCCCACCTGGCATACTTGTTCATGAATAGTTCACAACCTTGTACTTGGAAGTACCTGGAAAGCACGAAGCAAGTACTCTTACTTCTGTATACCCACAGGCCCCCTAGCTGGGGCTTACGTATAATAGGCAGTCAGTGTATGTTTGTTGGAACTGATGAACAAATGAATCTGTTGTGTAAACAGATCAGGTTTTCTGAAAGCCTGGCACACCTGTAACTCTTCTGCGTCATCCCCTTTACTCCTCTCAGCTCACCTAACAAAACACCCTGTTTTTCAAACCCAAAGCCTACCAAACACCTGTAGCATCATTACCAACCCTAACTCAAATATCATCTCACACTTTTTATGAATGTTTAAAGTGCTATACTCTGAATGCGTAGAATAACTTCAAAGAGAACACCTGTTATTTGAGTGCTCTTATTTTCAACCTCTTGAGGGCAATTTTTTCATTACTATATTAAAGTGGGTTGTTTAATAACTTATAGCTGACAGGGGGAAAGGTAGCTTGCAGTCACTGTGAGCTACACTGAATATGTAAAATGATTTTTTTTTAATTGCAATTCTTTGTCTCCTAATTTCAAGGAGAAATTAGGACTAACTGAGGAAAGTAATGAAAAATAATGAAACAAACGAAGGAGTATTTTTGCTTTCAAAACTTTTACTCAACTTTAGTACCTCATTAGTCTACTCTTGACTTCAGGATGCCATGCTTATTATCATAATGTCATAAGCATTTTCAGTGCCTTTCTCTCACTCACATTCTGAACCTCTAAGGGGATCATCACTTTTATTAAATAATTAAATTTTCAAATTCCATGTGATAAGTTCATCTCCTGAAGAAAAAAAGCACACTAGTTTAACCTAAGCAAGAAATGCCTTAAAAATACAGTTAATAAAAAAATCAGAGAGGATAGTTATATTTCCACATAGAAACTTCAAGATGTTTACATATATGATCAGAATTACAACAATATTTTGATAAGAGAACATGCATTTGGAAGGTTCTCAGTTTTCATTAAGAGAAATCTATAATAGCAAAAAATGGAAAGGATAAGGGAAAATACTATAACATGGGAAGGATGCAATATTAATACAATACTATAAAAAGTTTTAAATTGCATGAGCTCTAAAAGGAACAAAATGTAGAACTTTTGATAGGATAAGATATGGTCAAGAATTTAGAGTAATCCTAAGCAGAGGGTGAAAGACTAGACATTTCCATATTCCTTGAATGAAAAGTTAGTTCTAAAATATTTAATTTAAGGGTGGAATATGACTTAGGGAAAGATAAGGCTGGTCAATATGTGCTGAGTTCATATCTCAGCCCCAGATAAGAAGAAAAACAATTAAAAATGAAATAAAGAGGAAAAAGAAGAACACTAGTAAACCAGATACCATTGTTATCATCATAAACTGTTACCATTTCCTGAATAACTGAAATGTGCCAGGTACTGTTGGGGGTGCTTTAATGCAGCATCTTACTTTACTTTCAAAACAATTATCTTTACTGCTGCTACCATTAAATCAGTTAAATCACTTCAGTCATGTCTGACTCTGTGCGACCCCATAGACGGCAGCCCATCAGGCTTCTCCATCCCTGGGATTCTCCAGGCAAGAACACTGGAGTGAGTTGCCATTTCCTTCTCCAGTGCATGAAAGTGAAAAGTGAGTGAAAGTGAAGTCGTTCAGTCGTGTGCAACTCTTATCGACCCCATGGACTGCAGCCTACCAGGCTCCTCCATCCATGGGATTTTCCAGGCAAGAGTACTGGAGGGGGTTGCCATTGCTGTCTCCAGATCTTTACTACAGAAGTGTTGTTATTCCCATTTCACATATGAGTAAATTGAGACTCATAAATCAAGAAATTCTCCCAGAGTCACACTAATGGTGACTAGTGTACCATAATAAAGGAAAAAAAGTGATTTTATCAAAGAAAAGTAGTGAAATAAAAATGAAGAAAAACACACCAAGTCAAAAATACATATTTTGAAAGAAACCAATTGAGAAAGACAAGAGAAATTTCCTAAGCAGATCAAAATGAAGACAGGAGTGGATCAAGATCTCAAACTCTATAATTCTATAACTTTTTCCCTTTCTGTCTTTGGCCAGTTCTCCCACCAACCCAGTCTTTACAGCCATCATTACTACCTGGGGAAGGTAAAAAGAACTCTTCATTCTCAATGTCAGTTTCCAATATTAAAAGGCAACTCTGCTTTACCCTCTGTCTTCAGAATAAGAGTAGGGCCCAGAAGAAACATCAGCTTCTGAAAGCCTGATTTTCTATGCCTGTGATAACACCTCTAGCAAAATACTAGGCAGCAGGAAGACAAGTTAACTGCTGAGGAAGCTGAGAATTGCTATTGAAGAGAAGACAGTATATATGAACAGTATTAAATAAAAGTTAGGAGCTAGCAGAAGGGAGTAAAAAATAAAAGCCACAGAAATGGGAGAAATCAATTGGGAAAGAATAAGAAAAGTAAAAGCAATAGAGAGAAAAGACTGCAATTTCAGGCTATAACAAGCATCATCCTACCAGGAAGGGATTTTTTTTTTTTTTCACCCAAGCACACAATAAGGATGTGGAAATAATGAGAAAGAAAAGTTTGTGTTTGTTCAACTTTTTACAGAATCTTCAACATTTCAATTATTAAATGTTTTTATTTCTTCCCATGGCTTTCTAGGGATATAGAGAAATAGATACCTATTAAAGATTGCTTGTCTGTCCTAAACTGATCAGTCTTTAAGAAGGATATAATGAATAATGAATCTAATCAGTTAATAAGTTAACAAAAATGGTATTGTGATAGGCATTCCTTAACATTAAAACATGATATTGATAGACATCTCACAAAAGCAAGAAACTTGGTTTCAAGACAAGCTCCTCAATTTCCTATGTAATATTACCAACTCTCAGATGAAACAGAAAAAATTTTACTTTTAGGGTCCTTCCCACCACTTTTGCTATTCTGAGCAACAGCATCAAACTCAAGAGAAACCTGTAGCTGTATTAGATGACTAGAAGTGCTCATCAAATGACAACAAAGCTTTCATGACCAAGGAATAGAGCTGTCCATTATTGTGAACCCCAAAGAAGTCTCCTAGAAAGTGGCGTCTGGGTTCATTATGTCCAGGGAAGTGATACTGAAGAAATTAGAATGGTCTGACTTTCAGAACCATGATCTAATAGCAAGTTCAAATCACTGTGAAAATAAAAGGCTTAGAAACACCAGACAACAGCATGATGGGCTTCCTTCTCTACCCGAATCCAGCATATTCACCATGCTCATTGCCTTTAGAATTGCTAGAAAATTATCCATTTTCCATTTGCTTTATAAACTAAAAACCTACTTGCTCGGTCAAGAGCCCACTGCAGATAATGCTGGATTCAAACCTAAAAAACTCTTCAATTTGTCCAACTTCTCTCAACTCCACAACAGAAGCAGTTAGAATAGATGCTTTAAAAAAAAAAAAAAAAAGGTATAAATGGGTCAGAGGCCAATTCTTCCCTTGACTTTCCTCCTCTTTTCTTCATCTACCTTACCTTGGAACTCATGTAAGAGAAGGGGTTAAGGAAATAGCTGGGCACTTTGATCCCCTCCCAATCTGGAATGAGAATGAAATGCATTATGGTCCCCAAATGACATCAGAGACACCAATATGCCCATTTTCTTCAGACTAACACTGGAATTCCAGAGTAGACATCTTCTTCCAGCACCTAAAAAAAATGCATTCTAAAACCAAACACTGATATTCTTAAAGACAAGGTATCTTGACAAAGAAACACAAGGTATTACTGGATACAAAAATGTATCCCTGTGTGTTATATGAATTTTCCATAAGCCACTGTGTGTTAGTAAAAGACCATTCTATCAAAGAATGGTACAGTAACATTCAAACTAATTTAAACTCAGAAGGAATTTAAATAGCAAAATTCATACAGTAAAGAATCTAAGTTAATGTGTTTGTGGATGCCAGAGGGTAACAGAAGGCTTGGCTCCCAGACCAACGGAGCTCTAGAAGGGGACAATACAAAGTCCTACCTGGTAGGCATCAGGAATGTTGACCGTCTCTCCATGCTCCCCGACATAACCAATGATACCTTTGCCCCAGGGGACCTGCACCTCGTTTGAGTTTTCTGTGCTGCTGCAGGGCAGCAGTGGAGTTCCTGCATGCACATCAAAGAATTTGGAGACCAGGCTCTTCTTGCCAGCAGCCGCCCCTTCCACCAGGAAGAGAGAGCAGCGGTCTGCGTCCACCATGAGGCAGACGAAGATGAGGATCTTGTAGCTCAGACTGGTAAGGTCAAGGTCATTGGAGATATCCTTGACCAGTTCCAGGAAGAACTGCCGCTCGTTATGCTTTTTGAGGTGGCACTTGTAGTCCATGGCCGTAGGGGGGTACTGAGGCAGATTCACCCGAGATTCCAGCAGGGCACTGAGAATGTGGGCGGTGGTGGGGGGCAGGGAGCTGGCCTTCCGGAGAGCGCCCTCCGCCGCACACTGCTCAGGGGCTCCTGGGCCCGGGAGGTCACTTGTTCATCGTAGGTCCTGTTCACATGGATGGCCTTGGAGCGGGCAAAACTCTTCCTCAGCTCTTTCTGAGAAGCTCTCCGCTGCAGGCTCCCATCGCCCCGGCTGCCACTGGCCCAGCTGGGACCCATGGGGCCCCCCCTACACTCCCCACCGCCCGGGGTGGGCTGGCTGCTGGCAGAGCCGTCGGGTCCAGGGCCACCGCTCGTGCTGGCGGCCGGGGTGGGCCTCGGGCCTACCGCCCCCTGACCCTGCCCGAGCCTCTGCATCCACTTCTCCACCATCTCCTGCTTCCCCTTCCGCATCAGGTAATCTTCCAACAACTCTGGGTGCCTGTCCAGGAAAGTTTCCACCTCCCCAAAGTCCAGGCGGGAGGCCGTCATGGTCCCAGACTCAGCTTTCCCTCTGCCTGTCTACACTGGGGCCAAACGAGCCTCTGCTCCGGCCTCTAGCTGGTCCTGCCCATGGCTACCCCACCGGGATGCCGGCCCCGAGCTTCTGCGGACAGTGCAATCCCAAGGGGCTGGGAGGCGCCCCTTCCTTCGGCTCGGACGGCTGCTGCCAAGAACCCCACACCCTGGTCCAGCTACTTGTGCGCCGCACAGGTGCCCCCTCGGCGCTGCTGCCGCGGCTACGGCTCGCGCTGAAAACCCGAGCGACCGCGGTCTCGCTCCGCCTGCCGCCGCCGCCGCGGCTGCCTGTACCGGAGGAGTGGACCACTGTGGACGCGCGGCAGGGCAGGACACGCCCCTGAGTGAGGCGCGGTCCCCGGGGAGGAGGCGGTGGGAGGAGGGAGACGCGCGTCCAGCCCCGCCAGAGTCCCCGGCCGGGATGCCAGGCGGTTCCTGGAAGAGTCTCTGGCCGGCCGGAATCGGCGCCCGGGAACACGACCCGCAGACTCCCGACTGGGACAAGATTAGAGGCGAGACGCACCTCGTTCGTCCCCCTCCGTCCTTCCTTACCTCCCCAGCGCTCCTCTTCCCGGCCCCTCAGTCCTCCAGCGTTTCACGGAGGCCCCGCGGGAGCCCAGTGGGAGCCCAAGTACTAGGAAGTGTTTATGTTTTGCGGGGATCAGACCCAGACGCTGACTCCGAGGAAAGGAGGATGCTCAGAGACAGGGGGATTATTTTTCTGGGATGTGACTGTGGATTCTTGTCTCCTAGGATTCCTGGGACTGCCCACTAATACCGCCCAGCTCCCTGTGGGTGTTCAGTAACTAGGTACGGAACTGGATTTACGGAAATTACTAAATGAAGTTCCCCGTCTGAGCAATTCATGACTTTAACCAAATTCATGGACCCGCGGTTGGGAACAGGAGGGTGGTACACGGAAGGAAGCTGTAAAACGCAGTCCCTTGGATTCGGAGCCAGGCCGAGCAGGCGCACACGGTAAAGTAGGCTTCAGGGCCTGGGGCTGCCTTCCAAGTCAGTCCTGCACACAGAGTGCCTACTCTCCTTTTCCTGAACGACTTGCCATCTCCTTCTTTCGCCACTTAGTTTGGCAAAGAAGGCAAGGCTCCCTTTAGTTTATCCAAGGGCTGTGGGTAAAGGCTTCTCCTCTGTAGGAGGCTTTTCTTTCTTCAGCCCGATGGATTATCCAGATCTAGCTAGTCTCCGCTAGTTAGGCTGAGAATGACACTAGGTTCCCCTTGAGCCTTTTCCAACATACCTGCTAAGCTTGGGTAGTTTCCTGGCAAAGAGACCCAGCCTGACGACCCCTTCTTGAAGCCCAAGGGTCTCCTCTTTTGTGAGAAACAAGAGCCGATGGAGAACCATCCAGTTCCCTGGGACAGCAGGACAATCTAGACGAGCTCTTACAGAATGCCAGCCGCCAGGGTAACAGAAACGCTGCAGAGGAAAGAGGTAGAGACATTTTTATGGGGCTTCCATGTGGCGGGACACGCAGGTGGCCTCCACAGTAAATGAAGCTTACTCCAGATGATGTCCTCACAGCGAAAACAACAAGCGTAGGGAACACTTACTATGTCGATCACCTTAACTAACATGTTAATCTTCACAACAAATTTATGATGTGGGGGCTCTTATTATCTTGTTCTAAAGATGGGAAACTCTGTGAAGCTGAGTAATGTACCCAGTGCACAGAGTGAGGTGGTGCCAGAGCTGGGATGCAAATCTCCTGAGGTTGGCTCCAGAGTGAGCGCACACTCTCAGCCACATCACTGGGTTGTCGCCCACCTGTGTCAGAGGAACCCTAGCTCGTGGGTAACAGAGATGCAGGGGCTGGCGCAGAATGATCTTTAAACATTCCTCTGACAGCCATGAGAGGAGCAGAGAGGGAGAGGAGAGGCACTTGTTCAAAAATTCCAAATATCCCAGCTTAGTGCTGTGATTAAGGGCAGAGCCTTGGCACTGGGAATGCAACTGTGAACAAAGACCCTGCCTTCATGGAGCTTACATTATGCTGGGGAGGCAGCCAGTTAACAAATGAAATACATACAGTTGACCCTTGAACACCAGGGGTTTGAACTGCAGGTCCACTAAAACACGGCTATTTTCCAGCAGTAAATACTACAGTACTACACAGTCTGGGGTTGGTCGAATCCATGAGTGCAGAAACATTGATACAAAGAGCCAACTAACACCTCTAACCCCTACTTTGTTCAGTGGTCAGTTCAGTTCAGTTCAGTCGCTCAGTCGTGTCCGACTTTTTGTGACCCCATGAACTGCAGCACACCAGGCCTCCCTGTCTATCACCAACTCCCGGAGCTCACCCAAACTCATGTCCATTGAGCCCGTGATGCCATCCAGCCATCTCATCCTCTGTTGTTCCCCTTCTTCTCTTGCCCCTGTCAACTGTATACAAAATCAGAATTTCAGTGATAGGTGCAATGAAGAAAAACAAAACTTGGCAAAATATTAAATAAAGCAATGAGGTGGTGAAAAGGTCTCTACCTGAGTAGAGATCTGGTAGAAATGAGGAAATGAGCTACGCTAATATCTGTGGAAAAGAGTGTACCAGGGAGTGTGCGGAAGCTGTGAGATGTGATGTGTTGGGAGCATTTATGAAACAGCAGAGAGATTAGTTAGGAGACAGTGAAGCAAGCATAGAATATTGGTAGTTGGGAGCTGCAGACTGCTAAGGGGATGAGTTGTGGTCAAGAATTAAATGAGGTAAAGTTCTTAACACAGTGCCTGATACAAATAAAGTACTCAATAAAGTCCCCTGTTGTTTACTTTTATTATTTTCATTATTAAATAATAATGGGGCTTCCCCGGTGGCTCAGTGGTAAAGACTCTGCCTGTAATGCAGGAGCCGCAGGAGATGCAGTTCGATCCCTAGGTCAGTATTGTTGCTTGGAGAATCCGTGGACAGAGGAGCCTGGCTACAGTCCATAGGGTCACAAAGAGTCGGACATGACTAAAGTGACTCAGCACACACCCACCGAGTAATAGTGTATGGCCACGTTGCTGGCAACTTGAGTGACTTATCTGTGAAGATGATCAGAGTGGTACACTGGAGCTGGCTTGCAGGGGCTCACAAGAGCCTGTTTTAGCATCTCTCCAACTTCATGTTCAGTGACATCATGTAGCTTGCAATCAGCTATGATGGGAGTATTTACACCATGAAATCAACAAATGCTATGAATCAGGACTTCCCTGCCCCTGCCCCCAATTGCTAGTTGTTAAATGCCTGCTAGAATTCAGAGGGAACAGTTCAATTGCCCACCAACTGATGAATGGATAAATAAAATATGGTGTACCCGTACAGGGGAAAAAAATGTACATGTAACAAATGAAATACTAAAATATGCTACAACTTGAATGAAGCTCGAAAACCTTGTGCAAAGAGAAAGAAGCCACTTACAAATGACCACATACTGTATGATTTCATTTATATGAAGTGTCCAAAATAGGCAAATCCATAGATTAGTGGTTACCAAGGGATGTGGGCAAGGGAAGACATAGGAAAGTTGGGAGCAGGGGGTACCACTAATGAGTATAAGGTTTTTGCAGGAATAAACAAAGTGTTCTGAAACTGAGTGTGGTGATGGTTTCACGGATCTGTGAATATACTGAAACCACTGACTTGTACACTCGAAAAGGGTGAAGAATTGTATGGAGTGTGAATTATATCTCATTAAAGCTGTTATTAAAACAACAACAAAAACCATTTGCCAGCACTTGATTGGTGAGAATAGAGCGGCACTACTGTGCAAGGAGGCAAGAAAAGCAATGAGCTTCTTCAAGGAAGGAGAGAAGCGGACCACCCCTGGGCTGCCTGGAAACAGCTTAATAAACGGACATTTCCTCAATTCTGTCTTCCATGTATTCATTATGTAAGCACTTGCTTAGCATGTATTATGTTCCAGGCTCTGGGGACAAAAGAAGACCAAGACAAAACCTCTGCCTTTGATTGAGAATCTGTCTCCTCTGCCAAGAGGAGTGGGCGTGGAATACTGGGAAGGGTAGGAGGGAAAACTGAGCATTTCTGGCTGGGTTTTGAATTGGCTGGAGCCTCATTCCCTGCTGGGCTCATGAAGTCACTAAAGGAGTCGGTTTGGGGAAGACAATGCAAAGGTGGCAGACAGCACAATTAAGATGGTCCGAGGCTGTGGTGGAGGGCGACACAGTAAGATGCGTGGCAATACGGCCCATTGCCGTCTCCTCGTCACGCTCCATTTGTAGAACAGCATATGCTCTGGTCAAGATTCCAGCGGGAAGCAGAGTGCACTCTA
This sequence comes from Madoqua kirkii, assembly GCA_006408675.1. Taxonomy (NCBI): domain Eukaryota; kingdom Metazoa; phylum Chordata; class Mammalia; order Artiodactyla; family Bovidae; genus Madoqua; species Madoqua kirkii. The sequence goes on from SJYC01099429.1 coordinate 26,587, forward strand.
AGTAATTCTAAGAGGGCAAATTCACAAAGGGACTCATTACAAAGGGGAAGTAGATAGGTAAGTCACAGCGACAGTGAAGGAACTGGGACTCACAGCCGCAGGGAAGTCACCTCCCCTAGACCTGATGAGAGCAGGAAAGAGGCTTGCAGACTGACTAAGCTTTGAGAGAAGCAGTGGCAGCCGGTCAAATGACGTGAACAGCTCAAGCTGACCTCAAAGGAGGGACGTCAGGAATAAAGAACTGGATCTCCTTCTTCCCTGTCTCTCCTATCCTGACCAGAGCCAGCTAGCGGTTAGGAGCTTGTTGATGGAATCCATATGTCATCCCTCCTGGGCAGAGAGTAGAGCGGGAGTTGAGTAATATCTGGAGGGGCAAAGGAAAAATACTTGGCCCAATATGGAACCTTGAGGAAGTCTCTTTAGGAAATACTGGATGCTATAACTCCAAAGAATTTTCTGTATAATTCTGCCCTTTACTGCTCCCTGCTCATTCCACCAGAACTGTCTATAATATACCCTACACCCACATTTGCAGTCAACAAACCCCTCTATGGTACTCATCCTGACAAGATATGATATCTTTTGAAGATAGGTCAGTCATCTCAAGAGAGAAACTCTGCAGGCTCCTTCCCTATCTATACTTCCACCAGACTAGAAATATCAACTGAGCAGTCCCTCACTGGAGTAGATCAAGGGGTCTTCCCTTCCTATTCCTTTCAAGAATAACTCATTTTCAAGTATAACTTGATCCAAGTATTCATTACGTTATCACTGTCATTATCAACCAGCATTTACGGAGCAACATGCAAAGTACTGGGTTACTTCCAAGGTAACTTTTGTTATTCCAAAGCAGACCCATTAAATTTTAGTACTGGATGAAACCTTAGAGACCATCTAAGACTCCACTTTCATTTCATGCCTGTGGAAATTGAGATTCAGAGCAGATATCTAACTCTTCCAAAGTCAACAGCCAAGTACAACCTCTGATCTGCCCTTGGTTCCATCCCACCTTTACATCCAGAACTCAATACCAACCTCTTGAAGCCAGTGAACTTCTGCTGCCTAAACTTGTCTCCTAATCATTCCATCTCCTAAAACAGACTTTCATTTTGTGACCATTAGGCAGCATCAGATAGGTTGATCCAACCTTCCAAATGAAACCTTCACTTCAAAAATAAAATTGGCATCGTATTCTTTTAGGAAATAGGAGTCCACAGGATCAAACAGAAGACAGGTTATTCCCCTTCCAAAAAGATGAAAACTTCCACAGAGATGTTTATGCAAATTTCATAAGTGGTCATAGTCTGATCAAATCTATACCAAATCTATACATCGTAAGTGGTTATAGCCTATACCAAATCCAAAACCTGAGGTGCTGTATCACTCAGAGTTCTCCAGAGAAGCAGAACCAACAGGATTATGCCGTTGGGTTTGGTTTTAGCCACTAAGTCATGTCCAGCTCTTTCGCGACCCCATGAACTGTAGCCCATCAGACTCCTCTTCCATGGGGTTTCCCAGTCAAGAACACTGGAGTAGGTTGCCATTTCCTATTCCAGAGTACCTTCCTGACCCAGGGATCAAACCTAAGTCTGCTGCTTGGCAGGCAGAGTCTTGGACCACTGAGCCACTTGGGAAGCCTATACAGAGAGAGGAAAGAGAGACAGAGATGTTGATAGAGACAGAGATAGAGGTAAAGATTGATTTATTAGGGGAAATTGGCTCACATGATTAGGAGGCTGAGAAGTCTCACAATCTGCTGACTGCAACGTAGAAATCCAGAGAAGCCAGCAGGATGATTCAGTTTGAGTCTGAAGGTATGAGAACAAGAGGAGAAAATGATGTAAATCCTAGTCAGAGGGCAGGAGAAGATGAGATTAAATGTCCCAGCTCAAGCAGTGAGGCAGAAGGAAAAGGGTGAATTCTCCTTCCTCCGCCTTTTGTTCTATTCAATGTAACGTCATTCCATTGATGAGGCCTTCAATGGAATGGACAGTGCTCACCCACATTGGGAAGAGCTACGTTGCTGAGTCAACCAGTTCAAATGTTAGTCTCAACCAGAAATACTCTCCTGGGCACACCCAGAAACAATGTTTAATCTGGGTACCCAATGGCACACTCAAGTTGTCACATAAAATTAACCATTACAGGAACCTTACCGGTTTTAAATTTTGCAAATGCCTTTCCCCTATTCTATGTGTGTAGAATCTCTACATGTGCCTGTTTAAATCGTCACTCTCTATCCTAAATCCATGAAACTTGATAACCCACAGTAACTCACAAGAGAATGCTAAGTATATAAAGTAACAGTGTGGGTTTATATCCACCAGGCAGGGTAAATTAGATTAGCACTGTCCAGCTAGGCATCTGGGGATGAAGTCTGTTTCTTTTACTGCAGAAGAAGTTGTACATGTAAATTCTGAAGCATGTATTTACATACTAGCGTGCCAAGTCACTTTAGTCATGTCCAACTCTTTGTGATCCTATGGACTGTAGCCTGCCAGCTCCTCTGTCCATGGGATTTCCCAGGCAAGAATATTGAAGTGGGTTGCTATTTCCTCCTCCAGGGAATCTTCCCTACACAGGGATCAACCCGTGTCCCTTATGTCTCCTGCATTGCCAGATGGGTTCTTTACCACTAGCACCACCTGGGATTTACATACCACCTAGACAAATATGGCTTCCCTCATAGCTCAGTTGGTAAAGAATCCACCTGTGATGCAGGATACGCTGGTTCCCTGGGTTGGGAAGATCCACTGGAGAAGGTATAGTCTACCCACTCCAGTATTCTTGGGCTTCCCTTGTGGCTCAGCTGATAAAGAATCTTCGTGCAATGTGAGAGACCTGAGTCTGATCCCTGGGTTGGGAAGATCCCCTGGAGAAGGGAAAGGCTACCCACTCCAGCATTCTGGCCTGGAGAATTCCATGGACTAAGTCCATGGGGTTGCAAAGAGTCAGACATGACTGAGCGACTTTCACTTTCACTGGACAAATATAGCTGCGTTTACGAAATATAATTGGCCTAATTCCTAGTATCACTAATCAAATTAATAGGTTGCCCTCAATAGCTCTTATACTCTTAGCAATAATCAGAGACAGTAAATTACAATGGTACACTTACTGTTTAAAATATTTTAATGTTAAATTTTCTTTCTTACTCCACTTCAATTGTTTTTTCCCTCTCCCTTCACTATTAACATTTTTAGCTATTTCTCCAAAACTTATCTTTGAACAAAATATTGCTCTCATATTTAACCTACAAGGACTCAGTTTCCTTAGATTGAGTGCTATCCCACGTAGTGCCCACCAGACACAGTGGCTAGCTAAATTTAAGTGTTAATTAATTAAAATTAAATAAAATTATAAAGTCAGTTCTTTAGGAAACTACTCACATTTCAAATGCCCAATGGCCATATGTGGCTAGTGGCTACCATGTTGGATTGCGTGTAAAGAAAGTTCTATTTGAGAGTGCTGCTCTAAGACCATCTGCAGTGCTAAGATTCTGTGTTTATTTACCAGTGTCATTCAATGGCCTCCCAACTGTCAGGTATAATGGCTCATTTTAATCTTCATACTAATTTTATGATCATCCTCTGTTCATGAAACTTTCTCTCAACAGCACCGTTTCCCAATTCTGTATTATTTGAATGGATTTGAATTACATTCTCTCAAAACAGTGACTAACCATCATTTCTCAGTTTATTTCACTAGTTTTTATACTTCCTGTGGCCTTCCTTAATGGCTGCAATTACTCATTTAAGGTCCATTCCCACAACTGTAGTTACCACCTCTTGTGTTCACAGTCCCCCATCCATATGTCGTGTTACAAGATGACTCCGTTTTCTATCAGCGGATGCTATCTTACTTAGCTGGGCTCCCATAACAAGATATCATGGACTAAGTGTCTTAAGCAACAGAGATATACTTTCTCACAGTTCTGGAGGCTGAACGTCTGAGGACAGGATACTAGCATGGCTGTATTCTGGGGAGAGCTTACTTCCTGGCTTGCAGATGGCCACCTTCTCTCTGTGTCCTCACACGGCAGAGAGAACACGCTCTCTGCTGTCCCTTCTGATTAAGGCACTAGTCACTTCCACCCAGGGCCTCAGTCCTAAGACCTCACCTGGCCTTGATTACCTCCCAAAGGCCCCTCTTCTAAGTGCCATCACATTGGAGGTGATAAATTTTGCAGGGACACAAACATTTAGTCCATAACACATTGTACAACAAACCACCTCAAAACTCAGTTACTTAATACGAAGAATTTGTTTGTTGTTTACTTATCACAGTTGTGTGGGTTAACCAGTGGTTCTTCTGTTCCAATTGGAATCAGCAGGAGTCAGTCCTGTGGCTGCATTTAGCTGGCAGCTGGGCTGCACAGGAAAAGGCCTCTTGGACACATCCAGGACCTCGGTGCTGGGGCTACTCAGTTTTCCTTCAAGAGCTTCCCTCCACCTAGTGTCTCGTCCTCAGTTCTTCTTCATGTGGCTTGTCTCTCAAGAAGGACAGCTTATCCTTCCTTACCATGTAGCCACTGGATTCCAAGAAGAGTATTTCCAGAGGGTAAGCCCAGTGTGCAAGAGCTTATTAAGTTTTGCATCATACTTAATGTCCCATTGGCCAAAGCCAACCATATAGCCAAGCTAACTGCAGAGGAGGGACAAAATGTGAAATCTTTATTGGGGCAGTACCCTAGGAGCCACCAGTCAACCACATCAGCACTCCCCAGAATCTCCTACCCACACTGCCAATTGCTACAAGACATTTGCCCCTAAATGTCTTACAGGCACTTCAAATTTATCGTTCCCAACATCACTTTCACTCCTCCTCACCTTAAATCACTCAATTCCATTTATTTTACTTTAGAAATTTCTCTTTGAAACCAGATTCTCTTCTCTTAACCTACTTGCCTTAATTCAAGCCTTCATTAACTGCGTAATTCTCTGCTGAACAGTATTGTCTTATAACAAGAATGATAATGGCACAGCTTCGATTATAACTCTTTTATTTATAGACTTCTGCATTCATATATGCTAAGTCGCTTCAGTAATGTCTGACTCTTTGTGACCCCATGGGCTGTAGACTGCCATGCTCCTCTGTTCACGAGATTCTCCAGGCAAGATCTTCCCAATCCAGGGATCAAACTCACATCTTGTATATCTCCTGCACTGGCAGACATGTTCTTAACCACTAGTACCACCCGGGAAGGATTTATAGACTTCAGTGAAAGTGAAAGTGAAGTCGCTCAGTCATGTCCAACTCTTTGCGAGCCCATGGTCTGTAGCCTACCAGGCTCCTCTGTCCATGGGATTTTCCAGGCAATAGTACTGGAGTGGATTGCCATTTCCTTCTCCAGAGGATCTTCCCGACCCAGGGATCGAACCCAGGTCTCCTGCATTGTAGACAGATGGTTTACCGTCTGAGCCACCAGGGAAGTCCAACTTAATAAACTTAAGTTTATAGACTTAAGTCCTTGTCAAAGCTATGTAGGGGGCTGAATGACAACCTTCCAAAAGGTATGTCATCTCAGAACCTGTGAACATGATCTTATTTGGAAAGAGGGTCTTTGCAGATATAATTAAGGGTCTCAAGATAACAGCATCCTGGACTTATCCTAAATCCAGTGACACTTTTCCTTATAAGATAGAGAAGAGAAGATAGAGATATTAGAGAGATGTTGTGAAGACAGAGACTGGAATGATACTTCTCTAGGCCAAGGAACATCAAGGATTGCTGACAGCCACCACAAGCTAGGAGAGAGGTGAGGGGTGGATTCTCCCTCAGAGCCTCGAAAAAATAAACCAACACTTTCCCACACCTTGATTTTGGAGTTCTGGCTTTCGGCACTGCCAGAGAACGGTTTCTATAGTTTTAAGCCACCAAGTATGGGGTAATTTGTTGTGACAGCCCTGGGAGATAAATGTAAGACCTTCCATCACTGTATCTCTATGTTTCATCTCTGTTCTCATCTTCTGCTACTCCCTACCGCATAGTCTCCAAGCAGATGCCTTCTGTCCTCTTGTCTTCTTCCTGAAAAGTCCTTGTCCCCTGTCTTGCCCTTTAATGTCTCTGTTCTGTGAAGACCTATATTTGAAATGTCACATCCTAAATGAGGTTTTACCTGTCTCCACAGTGAGAAGCAGTGTTCCATCTTCCTGTGTGGTCTGTCCTCCTGCTTTCATACATTCTGGTCATATATCTGCTCTAAATCTGCTATATATCTGCTCTAAATCTGCTATATATCTGCTATAAACCGTTCAATAGTTTGTCTCTATTTAACCCAGCGTGATGCATTTAATTCTCCATTTTAAAAGGTTTTACATCAAAGCACATTTTATTATTCTTTTACTTCTCCTTTTTTGTTGTAATTTAGAAATTGAAAACACTCTAAGCAAAAAGTTCACCTGCATTCATAACTGTATTAAAGAGTAATAAGTACCTAGAAGATACATTTTTTTTAAACTTAAAGATACATAAGTAAATAATAATGACCCATAACAGAAAAATATGCAAAAAACAACAGAAAAATATTCTATATCCTGCCATAAATATTTTATATATTCTGTTTTCTCCTCGTCTCCTTAATATCAATTGAGTATTTTATCTCAGAATAAATATCAGAAATAATTGAAGTATCTTGCTGAAGAATGATTTGTTGATAAAATAAATTGACTGGCTTTTGACTGTCTCAAAATATTTCCTCTGGGTTTGGAGATTCAGAGAGCAGATAACGGACAAATTCAGTATTCTTAAAATTCCTTGAATCTTTACAAAGGTAATTTTGCTAAAAATATCTTAAGCAATCAAATGTTTAGTTAAACACTGAGAATATAAAACAGTCAAAGGATCATCCCTTTCTTCAAAGAACATTACCTATAATCTAGCTAGGGAGGTGGGATATTTACATACTGAAAGTCACTCAGTCATGTCTGCCTCTTTGTGACCCAGGCCAGAATACTGGAGTGGGTAGCCATTCCCTTCTCCAGGGGATCTTCCCAACTCAGGGATCAAACACAGGTCTCCTGCACTGCAGGCAGATTCTTTACCAGCTGAGCCACCAGGGAAGCACAATTAACAATACTAGATACTATTGATGGAGTAGGAGAGACAAAGAGATCTATAAAAGAGATCAGAAGTATTCTTAAGTGTCATATGGCATTGTTTATATTTAATAATAATCCATAATTAGTATTAATATTGAAAGGATGGGCCTACTAATACCAGAACAAAGAAGGTAAAAATTGAAGGAAAATTCAACAATAGATGGTTTAGCTTTCATTTAAGGAATTAACATAAGAAGGATAGAAATAAATATTAAATAATGATGACTTTCCTCTCTCTCTCCCTCTTTTTTTCTTTTTTTGGCCTCTCAGGGCAGCTTTCGGGATCTTTGTTCCTGACTAGGGATAGAACCCATGCCTCCTGCAGAAGCATGGACTCCTAACCACTGGACGGCCAGGGAATTCCCCTGATGCCTTTTTTCTTAATTGCCATGCCTTCATTCACTAAATCAAAAGTAGTCAATCATTCCAGTTATTGCTTTACATGTCTTATAGAAACACTATAAGAACAGAATAAGGATGACTTACTTATCATTTAAAAGACAGTCTCCATTTGTCTTATACTGTTATTTATGGTTTGATTCAAAGATGAAATATTACTACCCAGAATACCTTTAACAGCAGCTAACACAAAAAAGCAAACATGCCAACTCTTAATTATTTTTTATTTTTCAAGTGATTATGATAAATGAGGGCAAGGCCAAACTATAAGTTTCAAATAAACTTTATTTTAAATATACCACATATTGTCCATAAAACATAAATGTTTTAATGTAAGAATTCACCTTCCCCAAAATAAATACATGAAGATTAAAGACAATTTGAACTTTGAGAAACTATGAATCTCCTGCCAAATTAATCTTCTTAATATAATGTGAGATAGCAGCTAACGTAGTTAGTTATAATTCCAGAAATGAATTACATCACTGTTATGTGCTTTAAGAACAGCTAATGAGTGCAGCCTGGTGCATGCATGCATGCTAAGTCTCCAGTTCTTTCCAACTCTTTGCAGCCCTGCTTGGGCTCCTCTGTCCATGGGATTCTCCAGGCAAGAATACTGGAGCGGGTTGCCATGCCTTCCTCCAGGGCATCTTCCCCACCCAGAGATCAAACCGAATCTCCTGCATTGGCAGGCAGATTCTTTACCACTAGCCCCACCTGGGAAGCCCAGCCTTGTGCCATCATGGAAACTTGTTAATCCAAGATAGAATCTGATGCTGGATGTTTCCCCTGAAATTTAGTCTCTGAAAGATTTTCTCACTTGTGTATATTTTTTTTCCAGCATAAAACCTGCATCTTAATGAAACTCTTGTATGTGTAGGAAATTTCTTTACCACTTATTTTACCACCAAGAAATAAGCCAATTTAAATGTCTTACCAGATAGCAACATAATAGATAGTTTAAAGAAAAAAACAAAAAATTGGCCAAATTACTAAATTCATGCCACAATATAATAATAAAATAAAGAATGAAGCTCATTTCCGTCTTTCATCCAAATACTCTTTGGAGCAAAGTAAAATGTGTCATTTTCACCCTGGCTGCCTTTTTTTTTTTTTTTTGCACTCTTTCATCCATCTGCTCATTGGCTTCTCCAATGGGCTTCTCCAATTTTCCCTATTAAATGACCCTCCAAGGATACTCTGACAATGACCTTGGAGGGAATTTACATCCGTTTCTGTTAGTTTGTTGTGAGAGTAATTTCATTGTATTGCTTCTAACCTGGTCCTTTTTTTCTGAAACTGCAAGCTCATGTCCTAACTATGTGCTTGGTAGGCTGGTTCTTCTCGTTGAGCAGATTCCCTGGTGACGTGGGGGTGGTGCTACCTGTCACCTCTGGTCCCAGTGAAGGCCACTGTGGGGAGCACAGGACCCTCTCTGCCAGTGCCCTTTATGACTTTAGGTTGGTCAGAATTTCTATTTTGCATATTTTCCTTGAACCAAGGAAAATATGAACTTTCCTTCAAGCTATGACAGGACAATTTATTTCTCTATGCCTCAGGTTCCATATCTATAAAATGTGAATCATTTCCCTAACAGAACTGTCTAGAGGATGAAATGAGTTCATACCTGTACAGCACCTCAAACAATATTTGACACTTAGTAAGCCCTCAGTAAATGTTAGCTATTCTGCTATTGTTGTTATCATTATTTGAACCACCAATCCATATTCCTTAAGAAAATATAATTTTTGAACACGCTATTTTTAAACAACATAAATGCTAACGTTAATAATTATTTTTAAAACCATAATTTCTGCTAGTTGGGAGTAATTGAAAAAAAATCGCCATAGAGAGAGAACTGAACAGAACGAAACATGTGAAGGAGCACAATTGTGGCAGGAAATTGAACCAATTCAATGAGCCAAAAAACAACAAACAAAAATGCTGCTTAGAAAGATGACACACTTACTTTTCAAAAGAACTGGCTGTGCTGGTTTCCCACATGTTCAGGGGAGTCTTGCAGATCAACACAGTCAGCCCTCTTAGGAAGCGTCTGGATTACTACTCCCTGCCACGGTAGCCACCACGCCTTCCGAGAGGCGGTATGGCTAACACCACGTTTCCAAAACACACACAGAGTAAGCTTCCCGATAGCTCACTACGCATGGAAATGTTCTTCTTTCTAAATTTTTATAAACTTAAATTTGCTGACACACAAAAAGAATTTACAGATTTTACTTTTATGTCTGTAACAGAATTTTAGTGCCTTTTGTTCTTTTTTATTAGAAAAATATATACTTGTAAAAACTTAAATATAACAAGATTATATAAAAGCCTTCCATCCCTGTTCCCTAAAACACATTTATTATATAGCATGTATCAAATACCTTTACATATACATACTTTTGTATGTGCACAGAAAAAAAACTGTATATAAAATTAAACAATTCTATAACATTAATTAGAAGTTTGCTTTCTTTACTCAACAGTGTATTAAAGATATCCTTCCAAATCAGAAAAAATAAAACCTTTCAAAAGAACAAAACTTCTAAAAAGGCTTTTATCTTTAAGCAAAATTAACACTCCAAGAAGAAAGACCATGTTTATTCTATCCGAATTATAAGAGAAGTGACTGTCTCTTCCAAATCAAAATTTAACTTTTAATGATAAATTATCTTCTTGAGTGGTTCACCAATGTTCTCAGATATAATAGTGGGATAGAATCATCTAGTCCTAGCTACCAAAGTTAACTAATTTTTCATGCTTCAAGTAAAGTTGCTCAATAATTTGATAATGAGTGTAGAGTTAATCTAAAATTGGAATTTTCAAAGGCGTTGTTTTTTTTTTCTCTCTCGCATATTGGAATTGGAGAAGGCAGAGCAAAGCTGATGGTTTTACAAGCCAGAATGCAGAACTGAGCAAGCCTGAAATGGGAGCAAGCAAACGCAAACAAGTACAGAAGCTAGAAATAAGAATGCAGCCAAGTTGCCAGCAAAGGAGATCATCAACAGAATGAAAGGCAGTGTACAGAATATAAGAAAAATCTCCAAATCATCTACCTGATAGGAGGTTAATATCCAAAATATATGATGAACTCATACAACTCAACAGGGGGGAAGAAAGAGAAAGAACACCCAATTTAAAAAGAGGCAAAAGAACTGAACATTTTCCCAAGAAGACACAGAGCGACTTAGCAGCAGCTGTATTTGACAAGATTCTACAAAAGAGGTGAGCTCATGAAAAGAACAAGACTATCTACAAGCAGGATGCAAGGGAAAATAGAGGATGCAGAAATCCTACAGTTGCCATCCTGAGAGCTACAACTGTTTCTCACCTCAGTTTCAAATGAAATTTGAAAATACTCTGCAACACAGGCCAAATAAGATGATAGTCTTGGGGCAAAGAAAGGACTCAGAGAAAGAATAAGACTCCATAAAAACCCTGTTAAGTACAAAGTACAATCAACAAAAAGAACAAAAATCAAAGAGATGCTTGGAGATGGTTGTATTTTAAATAAGGACTGTGTTTTATTATTTACAGGGCAGCAATGGAGAAAGAGACATAGAGAATAAGACTTATGGACATGTGAGATGTATGGAAAGAGTAACATGGAAACTTATATTACCATATGTAAAACAGATAGCCAATGGGAATTTGCTGTATGGCTCGGGAAACTCAAACAACAGGAAACTCTGTATCAACCTAGAGGGGTGGGATGGGGAGGGAGATGGGAGGGAGGTTCAAAAGGGAAGGGATATATGTATCTCTATGGCTGATTCATGTTGAGGTGCAACAGAAAACAACAAAATTCTGTAAAGCAATTATTCTTCAATTAGAAAATAAATAAAAGAAAAAGGACTGTGTTTTAAAGGACAGTGTTAAAAAGAACTGTGACTGTTAAACATAAAAACAGTAAACATAAAACAATCTTTGGGCAGCAGTCATCTGGGGGCTTGGCTGGACTAGATGGCTCACTCTGTGTAGCCCCTTCACAGAGACATCTGAAGTCTCGGCTCAGTGGGACTCTGGAACAGCTGAATCTGTTGATTTTTCTCTCTCATTCCCCCAGTTCAATCAATCAATCCCTCTCCTTCTCTCTCTTTCTGTACAGTTTCAGGCCCTCTCATTCATCATAAAGTTTCTCCATGTGGTCTTTCCAGCAGGACGGCCAAACTTCTTACATGGTGGCTTAGACCTTCCCAAAATACAAAAGTGGGAGCTGCCAGGCTTCTTAAGACTTAAGACCAGAACTGGAATAGCATCACTTCTACTGCGTTCTATTCATTAAAACGAATCAAGGTCAGCCCAGATTCAACATTTGAAGGAAACACACAAAGGCATGAACACCTGCAAGCCAGTCTATTGACAGCCATGTTTGGAGACTGGCTGCCAAGATGCACAGTAAATATTTATTAAGTAAACTCATTTATTAATAGCCTTCCACTGTAGCAGAATACATTCTTATTGTGGACACAGAATGGTTTAAGATCATCACCCTTGTTTTCATTGTGTGCTTCCTCAGTTGTGTCTGAATCTTTGCAACCCCATGGACTGTAGCCCACCAGGCTCCTTGGTCCATGGCATTTTCCAGGCAAGATATTGGAGTAAGTTGCCATTTCCTCCTCCACGGGATCTTCCTGATCCAGAAATCAAAACCACATCTCCTGCAGCTCCTGCATTGCCAGACAGATTCTTAACCACTTAAGCCACCTGGGAAGCCCCTTATTTTCCTTATCAAACAGCATTTATATAGTTAAGATTTCCGCACTCTATTCCAAAAAAGGAAAATGAACCAAAAATAAAGCTCTTGGCAGGATTAATATTTTATTTCAGATATTTTGATTTCATATCATTGTTGTAGTTTAAGGAAAATTAAATGTGAGGAAGTATGTTTAATAATAGTAATTAAAAGTGTATGGACTTAGCCAGAATCCCACATAATAAAATGAAAAATCAGTTATTTGGAAATCAGAACCCAAGTTCCAGTCCTAGTTTTTAATTTTTACTGGAGTATAGTTGATTAACAATGTCGTTTCCATTTCAGGTGTGCAGCAAAGTGTCTAGCTTTGAAGACTAACACTGACTGACTGATTTTGGAAGTCTCTGAACTTCAGTTTTCTCAACTGTAAAATGAGATTATGAAAGCTAATAGTTTTCAAACATTTTCTAGCATTTATATCCTTTATTCAAAAGCAGTTAGAGGTAGGGAAAAAAGATATGGGGGAGGAGGGATGTGTCCAGCCCTTACTCAGTCAGAGTACTATTATTTTACATACTGAGTTTTCTTCGGAGGACTGCATTTAAACAAATGGTCCTGTAAATAAAATATATTTGAAAATGAGAGATCTGGCCCAAGTCCCCGATGTTATAGATGAGGAATTTTATAGATTTTATCCCTTTGTCTTCTTCACGCCTGTCATCAGCTCTTGTTCCTTCAGACAACACCCCACGCCGGCAGTGGCTCCTTATTCTCAGCTGCCCTACAACCACAGTGTTCTGGGTTAAATGATGCCCAGCTTTGTGGGGAATGAGGAATTCAAGATGAAGAACTGCATGGGATTGTATGTCAAACTCACAAGTTGATGACAATGATCAGTGAGTGAAAAATACAAAGAAGAAACTCTAATTCTAAATTCCTACCCATGTTGATATTTTAGAAGTGATAATGAGAGAGAATGAGCCAGTAAAATATTCTCAAAATCATGCTCTATTATATATGACATCTTGTAGGACACAAGCGTTCAAGTCGAAAAATTACTTAAGTAATAAATGGTATGTTGTTTCCCACAAGAACCCCTGACTAGAAGTTTACATCTAGGAAGTACTTCACTCGCTAATGCAAAAGATTTTAAGGATGCAGGAACTAACAATGTTCCACTGTCTGATGAGTTCTCTCTGTTCCTTCTGAGACACACAAATAATTGCCAAGTTAAGTGATCTCACTTTTTCACTCTAATTAAGTAACACTTTATTCTTCCAAATCCTCAAGATATATCATAAAACTAAAAGTCATAAATGCACATCTTATGTAATCATCCAACTGTCTACAATACTTTTCAAATATCTTTGTGTTGGAATCCAGACAGCATAACATTTCCTGGTCGCCGAAGTCTCCTGGTTCCTGTTAATGCTGCTATAAAGCAAGGATACATACTTTCTCTTAGATTTCATAGTAACAAGAATGTGTTCTCTTATTAACGTGAACCCTTCTTCTCCTGAATCTTTAAGACTGGAGACCTCATTAGATCACTGGAAAGGTAATTATTCTTTGTTAAAGGATCAAAGTTCCCAAGATCACAAAAGAGAGCCAAAGAAGATGACGGGGGCTGACTGGCTCTGCATCTTGGTGACCGACCTGAAGCTGCTGTAGGCCAGCCCGGCAGTAGTTGGGAAACTGAGGACGGACTATGCAGAGGAAGGAAACGCCCATGACAAACGGGAGTCAGTACTGTTTGCTTCTCACCGTTTCGCACCTTGAGTATGTGGGTGACCTGACCCAAGTCTTTCCCCTCGCAATAGCCCAGACTCTGGTCCCTGGACCGAGACTCAGAAAAGCTGAAAGGGATATGGTAGGAGCTGGGGGAGTCAGTGCCCGGCTGCTGCCCCCCTACCCAAAGGCTGCTGTCAACAGAGTGAGGACAACATGAGTTGCACCTGGGACCCTGCCCTGACTATTCAAGTGTAAAGGCTTCCATCTAACTGCTGCTCTTCAAATCTCAGGCAGACTTCTCATGTGACCAGGCCTAACCAGGAGTCATACAGAGAAGAAAATTCTGGAAAACAGTTCCAACTTAGCTAAGTTGGCACAGTACCAAATTACCACAGTGCCCAGAAGTTCCTTCATATAATCTGATCCTAAGATGGACTTAGGGCTCTCAAAGGTGACATATATTCATTCAGTAATAAAGCCTATGATAATACAGAATTTTCATTAATGTGTTTATTTGAAAATTTCCCTCAAAATGTTTTCCCTAATATTAGAAACATTGCTACCAGCAAAGAGATAGTTATTTTGCTCTTACCTGGATACTCATAAATGTAAATCAACATTCAACAACTTATCACTAGCTGACAACTTTTGAAATGGAAAAGATCCACCTAATACTTCTCCATTTCCACCAAATGACTTCTTTTATCATTGCAGCTCTTCTCATACTGCCATATTTTTTACTACTCCTAGGTCAAAAGGTATTTAAACTCCAAACAGGAGACCTTCATTCTCCTGTGCAACACGGCTTCTTCTCAGTACCACCAAGTTTATCTATCAGGACTGTATAAATGTGAACTATGATTATGAATATGAATTGAGTTCCTAGCTCTTTCTCACAGAGCTCTATGTCTCATGCAGATCAGAACAGAGGGTATGTCACCCAGTTCTACATCATTGCAAACTCAAGTCAGCTCTGACACTGGCAACATCCTTAATGTACGCTTGAGAGTCCCTACAGATGTCTCTGACCTCATCAAAGAACTCCTCCATGGAGAGAGTCACAAGGTCAGCTTTGCCTAAGACCTTCTCTTGGCCCCCAGGGACACACTCTCCTATTCAACACAGGCCCTGGGCTCCAGGAGGAGTACACCCTCTCCCACTTGCTAGAAGCATTCAGGTAGTCCCAGGCACTTAAAAGATTTAATGGAACCTTCTGGAAATCACCTTCTTTTCAATCATATTCCCCTTCTGACAGGAATATCTTCTTAGCAGTGGACTGTTAATGTTAGCTAACACATCCCTATGGTACGGTAAAAAGTTATTAGGAATCAGAGTAGAAGATCCAAGTTTTGGTTCTGGCACCAGACCTAGGTCTCCCTGTAGAAGGTAAACTTCACCTTATGGTGTATGTCTGTTAGGGAGTGGGGTGGGTGGTGCTGAGTGGAAATGAGATGGAAATTTCCATGTTGTGAAGTGCAAATGAGATAATGGCTATCCTATCTTCAACTATTATGAACCTAACCAGTCCATTATCCATGCCATCAACAAGGAAACAGCTTCTCCTTGTGTGGGGCCATATCATTCGGGTGACAGAGTACTGGAGATGACACGGGTCGTTTCACACCACACAGAGCCACTGTTCCCTTCTACACAGGCCCGTTGTGGACCTGCCCCACCAGGCCTTACTCCCACTTACTGTGAGGTGGGCAGTCTTTCACATTTACGGTGAAGGTTGTTATTCTTTCTCCCTGTCTCTCAGGGTCCCTGCTATCCCTCCCTACAGTCCAGCCTTACATTACTCAGGGTTAGAAGGGCATTTTAATGCCAACAGATAAATGTAGAAAACATGTATGCTATAGATATAAATGTCTATTAACATGCAACATGCTTTTCTCCTTCTCTCTAGTGTTAGGTAAAGATGACCAGGACCCCAAAAGAGTATCTCACAGGCTTTACTGGGGAAGCGCTCCCGGTTGGGGTTCCCAGACCGAAGGAGGCAGGTCCAGGAAGTCCGCGCGCAGTGACCATGTTAGAAGTTTGTTTATATATGCACTCTGCAAGGGGTGGGCAGGTTAATGGATGGGGGGTTTGGATAGGTTGCCAGCCAAGGTGTTGCGGGCTGATAGGTCCTTTTACGTGGCGGAGGGGGGGGCGGCTTTAGCTGGTGAACTGTGCTGTCACTGGTCCCCAGGATCCAGGGACTCCCTCCGTTAGGGGGTAGGAAGTTTCCCCAGTGGAGGGGGAGAGGAGGGGCGGCTCATCATGGCAACTGGTGAAGTGTGCTGTCATTGGTCCCTGGGATCTGGGAGGATCTTTCCGTTAGGGACCTTTTCGCCATCGGGAGGGAGAGGAGGGGCGGCCCATCATGGCCCTCGGGGTCCGCCCTTACATCTAGGTTTTATTTTATGTCACCTATGGTCAACAATTGCAATTTTTTCCCCAATAACACTACTAGATAAGATCATATATTTGACTTCATTTTCCCTACTTTTTTTCCCTTAAAGTTATTTTAAGTATTGTTTATAAAGGCAAACACAAAACCAAAACAACTTAATGAAAAATTAAACCTAATGTCTGCTATATTTACATTTAAAAGGCAGAGAAATAAGTAGGTGGAAACTATTTCCATTATCTGCTAGATATATAAAATATTTTGTGCATGTACAGACGACTGAAGTACAGTAAGTTTCAGTTTACTTCTCTCTCCTCCTCCACTCTGACCTTGCTAACATCCTTAGCAACCAGACAAAATCAACTTCAGACTCTGAAGGGTAGGTTACACGCAATCAAAAATATCAACTTTTATTTTAAAATGTTAAACTTACTACAGGCTGATCAAGAAAGATCAAATATGAATTTTTAAAACATGTAGTATTTGAAATTGGAAAATTTTGGTTTATAAATAATAATTTTTAAGTTGCAACAGCATTTTATGATGTTGCCTGTTTCAAATACTCAATAAGATCTTCTCTCTCACTCTTCTTTTTAAGACCAGCAAAGATCATTTTAGTTCCAGGGATATATTTCTTTGGGTTCTCCAAATATTCCATCAAAGTCTGCTCTCCCCAGATAATGCCTATAAAGGTGAAAATAAGTTTTAAGTTTGCATAATTACATTTATAAAATTTACTTACTGATGTGATCTACATTAGTGAACAGAAGCTTACTTTGGACTCAATAGGAATGCTATTATAAACGAAAATACTTACAGTTTCTGACCTCAAGAAAATTCCAAAATTAGCCTTTGGTAATCTACTGTTTGGGTTTCTTATAGAAATTCAATGCTGTTTAAGATTATCTAAGGTACACCAATGAACCACCAACCCAGACATGTGCCTAAGCAGTATGCCATCCTCCTAGACTCACAGAGTTCATTCTAGAAAAGATCTTAGAGATCAACTGACCCAAATCCTCATTTTGCAGATAAATAAATGACCCAAACAGAGGATAATAACTTACCTTAAGATGGCAAGGCTACACAGAATCAAGAACCTGTCACTAGTAACTCATATTTCCATGTTTGGGGTGGGGGTGGGTTGGTTGGTTTTTTTACCAATCACAGCAAGCTGCCTCTGTCTAGATCTCTACCAAAAACTTATGACTTCAGGAATCCAGTTTTAAAACCAGAGAAAAAAGTTGCCTCTAACTTTTTTCCTTTCTGAAACCAGTTAAAAAGAATATGAACAAAGAGAAATAGAAATGCTAATTCTACTTTTAATAAAATTCTTGAGGGAGTGCCTCTTTATTACCAAAGTTGATACAATTAGGAAACTACCACGGACATTAACACCTGGACCACAGTGAGAGGACACTTGTCACTAACTTCAAGACAGAAGTTCTCCAGAATGGGTGACAAAATCTAAGGGGCAGAGTCATACCCTCTGGCCCCAAAAGAGTACAGTATGTATCAACTGGCTTTGAAAGTCTAAATTCAATTTGATATCATGGAGGGCCAGGGGAGCCAGATTAAAAAAGAAAACACATCTTTAAAAGAAAGATTCTAACTTATTACAGGATAGAAGAGAAAAGTGCTGGGTAACCCTGGAACTACCAGACTTGGTCAGCTGAAGAGCCAAATAACCCCCCAGCCAACATTCACACATACACATATCTCTAAAATATAACTGTGGGTAAGGAAGACTTCATAACCAACTGGAAAGCTCAGACCCTCACTCTTATTGACCTTCTGCAAATATCCATCCTGAAGAATTGTCCTCATCAAAAGATGAGTAGTAATCAAAAAGGAATCAGCATGAAAGAGTACTGAAAACACAAATACACAACATGTATACAACACAGCAGAAAGGAATACAAAAAAGCCAAAAGATAAATGAAATATACACATCAGAAATTATCAGAAATATCATGACCACACTCCCATGGATTCAAAAAAGATCTTTACAAAGCAAGGGTTTACAGCAGAGCTACAAAGGGTCAAGGAGAAAATGATAAAAACAGAAGACATAAATGACAGCAAAAACAATAGGCATGCTGATAGCACACTGAGGCCTGAAAGCATTGATAAAAAACAAAATGAAAAAAATTGAAAGTTTAAAACAATCAAAGGAAAAATAAGTTATAGAAGATAAACAGACAAAAGATATCCCAAATATGTACAACTGATAGCCCAAGTAATATTTCTTTAAAAAACAAATGAAAAAGTATAAAATTTTAAAAACAAGTAATGCAGGAAAACTTTCAAAAGTAAAAGCTCTGAGTCTACCAACTGAAAAAACACATACCCCAGGAAAGTCTGAAACAGATGAATCAAGGCTTACACACAACCTAGCAAGTTACTAAATTTTAATAAGAATTTTATTGAAACTTAAGGGGGGAAGAATAAAATAAAAATAAAACCAATTAACTAATAATGGAAAACAATCAGTCTGGCTTCAGATTTCTTCAAAGAATAATCCAACACAAAGCATACAAAACCTTGAGGAACTAAAAGAATCATCCAATTATTTTATGTCTAGCCAAAATATTCAAGTGTAATGGGAATCCATGGATGCTTTCAAACATTTCTTTCTTAGCATAACTACTGATAGATAACCTTCTACCAACCAAAAGATAAATACAGACACTGTGGTAAAAGCTGGGAATAAGCACTAATCCAATCTAAATGTAGGACAAGTGTTAAAGCAACTATGGTAATTACAATTACATAGGACATAAATTATATATATCATGTCAGAGCAGAAATAAAAACATAAGTAGCAAGAGTTAAGAGACAGTATGGAAAAAATGGGAGGTTGTACAACTACTTTGATTTTCTCATCCTCCAGAGTGAAGAACAGATGGTTAAATAAAATAATAGAGGCATGTGATATAACTTAAAGTATGAATATGACCACTAAAATTATGAAGATGATTACTATATAAAATTAGTTGGTGAAGGGAAAGGAATAGGGGAGGACAGGGAGACATGAACATCACTTATATGGTGAATATCCTGTTGAACTATTTGAATGTTCAGATAGTATAAATGATTTCAAACTATTTATTAAATGATAGTACATTTATGATTTTATGTGTCCTACTGTCTCTTTATGATAAAAGGAAAAAGATTAATCACTAATAAGTTAGTTTAGCTAATATGTTAACCCCATGGTATGACTTCATTAAAGGTCCAAGAAGAACTGAGTTTGAATCTGAGTTATATCACTTGATAGCACAGAATCCTGGGCAAATCATGAGTTAATTTATTTCCAAAATTTACTAAATTATCATTGTCCCCCCAAAATATTATTTTGACAATAATAATTGTTATCAAGTCTGTCTTTGATCAAGCTGTGCTAAAGTATTTTTCAAATCTTTATTTTATTCTAAATAACATTATTTTAAAACATTGTTAATTTTTACCAGCTTTAGTGAGATATAATTGATGTATAACATTCTCTAAATTTAAGCTGTACAATATGTTGATTTGATACATTTATATATTGATTTTTCATTACCACCATAGCAAGAGCAAAAAACTCCACCCCATCACATAATTGCCATTGCTTTTCATAGTAAGTAGCTATAATCACCATGTTATACATTAGATCCTCTGAACTTGTTAATCTTGTAGCTGGAAGTTTGTACCCTTTGACCAGTATCTCTCCATTACCCTAACTCCCCACCCCGGTCACTACTATTCTACTCTTTATTTTCCTAAGCTTGGCTTTTTTAGATTCCACATGTAAGTGATATTATACAGGATCTGTCTTTCTCTGTCTGACTTATTTCATTTAGCATGATGCACTCGAGATTCATCCAAGTTGCTGCAAATAGCAAGGTGTCCCTCTTTCTCATGGCTACATAGTATTCTATTGTGTATAAATAGCATATCTTCTTCATTCATTCATCCACTGATGGACTCTAGGTCATTTCAATATCTTGTCTATTGTAAACAATGCCATAATGAACATGGTGGTATAGATACCTCTTCAAAGTTCTATTTTCATTTCCTTTGGATGCTAATGCTGAAACTCTAGTACTTCGGCCACCTCATGCGAAGAGTTGACTCATTGGAAAAGACTCTGATGCTGGAAGGGATTAGGGGCAGGAGGAGAAGGGGACAACAGAGGAGGAGATGGCTGGATGGCATCACTGACTCTATGGGCGTGAGTCTGAGTAAACTCCGGGAGATAGTGATGGACAGGGAGGCCTGGCGTGCTGCGATTCATGGGGTCGTGAAGAGTCAGACACAACTGAGTGACTGAACTGAACTGAACTTAGATATATACCCAGGAGTGGGATTACTGGATCATATGGTAGTTATATTTTTAACTTTTTGAGGAAACTATATACTGTTTTCCACAGTGGCTGCATCAATTTACATTCCCACCAACAGTGCAAAGGGTTCCCTTTTCTCTACATCCCTGCCAATAATTATTTCCTGTCTTTTGATAACAGCCACTCTAAAGGTGTGAGGTGACAATCTCATTTGCATTACTGGGTTACTAGTGATGATGGCCACCTTTTCATGTATCTGTTGGCCATCTGTGTATCTTCTTTGGAAAAATATCTATTCTGTTCCTCTGTAAATTTTTTAATTTGGCTGTTTGGTTTTCTCTCTATTGAGTTGTATGAGTTCTTTACATATTTTGGATATTAACCCCTTATTAGATACATGATTTGTAAATATGTTTTCCCATTCAGTAGGGTGCCTTTTAACCTTGTGGATTGTCTCTTTTGATGTTCAGAAGCTTTTCAGTTTGATATGCTGTGCTGTGCTTAGTTGCTCAGTTGTGTCCAACTCTTTGCGACCCCACGGACTATAGCCCGCAAGGCTCTTCTGTCTATGGGGATTCTCCAGGCAAGAATATGGGAGTGGGTTACCATGCCCTCCTCCAGGGGCTCTTCCCAACCCAGGGATCAAACCCAGGTCTCCCACATCGCAGGCAGATTATTTACCAACTGAGCCACCAGCCCAAGAATACTGGAGTGGGTAGCCTATCCCTTCTCCAGAGGATCTTCCCAAACTAGGAATCGAACCGGGGTCTCCTGCATTGCAGTGGATTCTTTACCAGCTGAGCTACCAAGGAAGCCCTTAGTGTGATATAGTCTCATTCATTTTTGCTCTTTTGGCTTCTGCCTTTGGTGTCATATCCAGAAAACCACTGTCAAGACCAATGTGGAAGAGTTTTCTATGTTTTCTTCTAGGAGTTTTATAGTTTCCAGTCTTACGTTTAAATCTTTAATGTATTTCAAATTAATTTTTGTCAGTAATATATAATAGAGTCCAATTTCATTCTGCTACTTATCATTCTTATTTCATTAGTAAAACTAACAAATACTCATATTATATGCCCAAGTAAGTCACAAATACTACCTAAACAATCTCACTTAAGAAAATTTGATTTCTAATTGTTAAATAATGTTAAAGCCAAGCCTTGTAAACCTTTTATCTTTGACAATAGCCTATAATAAAAGATATTTTGTAATAAGTTTTAATGTGATTTCAAATCAATATTAATAAGCAAAGAAAATGTTAGAGTTTTTAAATGTTGGCAGCTAGAGGGACAATAATAACTGTTTTAAAAATCAGAACTTTAAAAGTTGACTGTTCTTATAAGAGGATAATAAAATAAAGACACTATAGAAAAATATTATTTGAAAAGTTAAAGAGCCATATAAATGCAAACAATAAATGCAAGTTTAAGACTTACTGTAATAAGTGCAATTCAATTCTCATACTAACTGTCTAGAGTTAGCACAGACTCCAAAGTTTCCAACAAGACTGCCTCACTTTAGACTAGTTGCAAGTTCAGGGTACCCAGCCCATCCAAACTTCTAACCAATTGGCTATAAATTTAAGGGTTACCAGGACCCCCTCAGGTACGATAATCCAGTAAAACATTCACAGAACTCAGGAAAGCACCACTTAAAAATCACAGTTTTACTATAAAGGATACAAATCAGTACCTGCCAAGTGAAGAGACCCATATGGTGAGTTCTGGGAAAGTCACAAACACAGAGGGTCCTGGCTCTGTGGAATCAGGACTCATCACCCTTCTAGTACATGGATGTGCTAACCAACAGGAAGCTCAAGCAGAGCTTCCAATTTAAAGTGGTCAGAGTTTTTGACTGGGGTTTCATTACATAGACTTGACTGACTGCATCACTCACCATGTGCCTGAACTCAATCTCCAGCCCCTACCTCCATACCTGGAGATTATACTGATATATAGCCCAAAGTCCCAATTCTCTAATCAAAGAGTTGGTCTTTCCAGCTTGGCCAGTTACAGCCCTATCAGAGCCCTACAGAACTGTCTCATTAGCATAAATTCAGGCTGCAATCCCAAGGCCCAACATTGAACAACAAAGACACTAGAGTGTGTGTATGGGTATGTATGCGTTAGTCTCTCAGTTGTGTCTGACTGTGACTCCAGTGACTATATATAACCTGCCAGGCTCCTCTGTCCATGGAATTCTCCATACAAGAATACTGGAGTGGGTTGCCATTCCCTACTCCAGGGGATCTTCCTGACCCAGGGATCAAACCCAGATCTCCAGCATTGTAGGCAGATTTTTTTTTTTTTTTTTACCATTTGAGCCACCAGGGCAAACCCTCCTATCACTGGGAAATTCCATTGTTTTACAGATCCCTCCCAAGAACCTGAGATAAAGACCAAATTCTTTATTAAAGAATATCTACTAACCAGCATTTCTACATATACTAAATACAATGATATTGTATTATAACAACTATGCTTCCCAGGCGGCACTGGTGGTAAAGAACCCACCTGCCGATGCAGGAGACCTAAGAAACGCAGGCTCAATCCCTGGACTGGGAAGATTCCCTGGAGAAGGAAACGGCAACCCACTCCAGTATTCTTGCCTAGAGAATCCCATGGACAGAGGCGCCCAGTAGGCTAGAGTCCATGGAGTGGAAAAAAGAGAAATGACTGAAGCGACTTAGCCCAATGTAAGTAATATAACAACTACACAGATGTTTTAAAAAGGTGATATACACCCTTGACTTGACAAAGATTAAACTTTATCTTGCTTTAATATAAGAATTTTTATCAATTGTCTATATTGTATTTTATATGTATGTAGTCCTTTTTTGTCAGTGTCCCCTGAATAAAACTGTGTTGAGACCCCTAACCTCTGGTGCCTCAGAATGTGGCTTTGTTTGGAAATAAGGTCATTGCGGCTGTGATCAGTAATGATCACATCTGAAAAGTAAGATAGGCCATACTGAGGAGGGTAGGTCTCCCAATCCAATATTACTAGCATCCTTACTAGAAGGCCACGTGAACACAGACACGTGGGGACGATGTAACAGTGAAGGCAGAGACTGGAGTCAAGCAGCTGAAGGCCCCACACTCCAAGTTTACTGGCAAACACCCAGAAGCTGGAAAGAAGCAAGGGAGGATTGTCCTCAGGCTTCAGAAAGAGCATGGTCATGCCGACTTTCTGATTTACACTTCTAGCCTCCAGAGCTATGAACCCATAAATTTCCACTATTTTAAGCCACCTAAATTACAGTACTTGGTTACAGCAGCCCCAGGAAACTATTACCGCCCTCCAATGCTAAGATGCAGCAGTAGTGCTCTAAAACAGACTTAGCATAAACTTCCCGCCCCATCAGAGGTGGCCTGGGAACCCAAGTCTAGGAACAAATGGCTTTGCCACTTTTCCATCCTACTAAACGGCCTTGCTCTCAAGGCTTTGAGAAAATGAAAAGTGTCTTACTTTCACATATGCACAGAAAAAGCTGGCAATCTAGGTGTGTTAATTTTCTTTTACTCAAACTATTGGACTATCCATAAAGTTTCTTTCTCCAAAATTCCAGATAACAAAAATTTCACTACATCTTATCTATCTGTAGTGTAAGTAACTCACAATTAATCTTTTTATTGTAATATAAGTGCTGAACATTGAGCTTTCAATTGCTGAGGCAACTCTTTCAAATATATACATTTTGAATAAATGCACTACCAGCTACACAGAGTCTCTTGGACTGCAAGGAGATCAAACCAGTCAATCCCAGAGGAAGTCAATCCTGAATATTCATTGGAGGGACTGATGCTGAAACTGAAGCTCCAATACTTTGGCCACCTGACTCTAAGAGCCAACTCACTGGAAAAGACCCTGATGTTGGGAAAGACTGAAGGCAGGAGAAGAAGGGGATGAGAGAGGACGATTTGGTTGGATGGCATCACCCAGCTAAATGGATATGAGTTTGAGCAAGTTCCGGGAGATGGTGAAGGACAGGAAAGCCTGGCATGTTGCAATCCATGGGGTCGTGGAGAGTCAGACATGACTGAGCAACTGAGCAACAACTACCCAAGTAGATGGAGAGCTAGGTTGCCCACATGAAGTTCCCTTCCTTCAGAAAGCTCTGGGAGACGCACATACCTGT
Source organism: Madoqua kirkii (assembly GCA_006408675.1). Taxonomy (NCBI): domain Eukaryota; kingdom Metazoa; phylum Chordata; class Mammalia; order Artiodactyla; family Bovidae; genus Madoqua; species Madoqua kirkii. The sequence goes on from SJYC01099429.1 coordinate 51,374, forward strand.
TTGACTGACCTTCTTGCTTTTCCCTTCCCATGCTTTAATTAGTGCTTTTATATTTTAAATTCACCAATAAAGAGTGAACCCATAAAACCCTAGGCAACCCATCCGCAAACCCAATAAAAGCAAAACTCTAAGCCCGTACTCACTCTCTCTATCTGCAACCACACAGTGTGGCCCCAGGCATGCTGTGTACCCTCAAGGATATGTGAGTAATAAACTTTGGGTTTTTCTAGTTTCCTGATGTTGTTGCTAAAGTGCACTTTGCAATCATATTAAGAAATCTAATATGCTGAGACCAACCCAAACACTATCTTACTAGAAACATTAATACAGATTGAAATAAGTAGAATCCCTCTTTCGACAAAAAGCAAGCTATTACATGTGTACTCGAAAATAAAAAAATAGTACACAAGATGCCAACTACTCATATTAAAGCCTTTCTCCTACAACATGGTCTGCAAAGCTCAATCAAGTAAGGTAATTTAGTTTATGTTGTTGTTGTTAGTAGCTAAGTCGTATTTGACTCTTGCAACTCCATGAACTGTAGACTGCCAGGCTCCTCTGTCCATGGGATTTCGCAGGAAAAAATACTGGAGTGGGCACCATTTCCTTCTCCAGGGGATCTTCCCAACCCAGAGACTGAGCCTTCATCTCCTACACTGGTAGGCAGCTTCTTTACCACTGAGCCACCAAGGAAGCCCAATTTGGTCTATATAAGCAGTATAAAACCTATCAAGAAAATTTTTAGTACTAAATTCAAATCACTAATGAAAGGACTCATAGCTGCCAATAATCTATATTTAAAACTTCTTCAAACACCAAGTAAAGATATCACAAGAAAATGACAAACCAATTATCTCTTTATGTAAAAATCTTCAACAAAGTACTAGCAAGTTAAATTCAATAGTACTGTTCAAAGAATTACACACTACAACCAATTGGATTTATCCCAGGAATTGAAGAATAGTTCAACACAGGAAAATCAATATAATACAAACATTAATAGAGCAAAAGGAAACAAAACCACATGATTACCTCAACAGACACAGAAAAAGCATTTCACAAAATCCAAAACCTTTTCATGATAAAAAACGTTCAGCAAACTACCAATAGAAAGGACCTTGCTTAACGTGAAAAACAGAATTTATGGAAAACCCACAGCTAGCACCATATTCAAGGTAAAAAATGGAAACCTTTCCCTCTAAGATCAGGAACAAGATAAAGATTCTCACTTTTACCAGAGCTATTCAGAATTCCACCAGAAGTCTTACCCAGAGCAATTAGAAAAGAATAACAAATAAAAGCTCCTCAGGTTAGAAAGGAAGTAAAACTATCTCCATTCACAGGTGACATAATTCTCTACATAGAAAATGCTAAAGAATCACAAAAAAGAATCTACTAGAGATAATAAATGAATTCAGCAAAGCTGCACAGTACAAGATCAACATGGCTTCCCTGGTGGTGCAGTGGTAAAGAATCCATCTGCCAATGCAGGAGACACAAGAGACATGGGTTTCACCCCTGAATCAGAAGATCTCCTGGGCTAGGGAATGGGAACCCACTCCAGTATTCCTGCCTGGAAACTTCCATAGACAGAGGAGCCTGATGCGATACAGTTCATGGGGTCACAGAGAGTTGGACGCGACTGATTGAGCACCCACGCCAAAAAATGGAAAGGCATCCCATGTTCATAGAATATAATGTTAATACTGTTAAAATGGCAATACTCGCCAAAGCAACTTACAGATATTATGCAATCTCTGTCAAAATTCTATAGGGTTTTTTTGCAGAAATGGAAAAATGATCTTCAAATTCAGGAAGTTACAAAGGGTCCTGAAAAAGCCAAAAAAATACTGAAAAATAAAAACACTGTTGGAGGGCTCATCCTTCCAAATATCAGAATTCATTAGGAAGCTATAATAAGCAAAACAGTGTGGCACTAGTATAAGAACAGAAAGGCAATAGCTGCATTTCTGTATGTCTGCAAGAACAGACATACAGACAAATGGAAGAGAACTGAAAGTCCAGAAGTAAACCTCAACTGATTTTCAACAAGCAAGTAAATTCCATTCAACTGTGAAAGAATGAATCTCTTCAACAAATGGTGCAAGGACAACTAAATAACCACATGCAAAAGAATAAAGTGGGACCACTACCTCACTGTATATAAAAAGTTAATGATAATTAATTAGAGGTAAGACAGTGACCTAAAGGTAAGAACTAAAACTATTAGAAGAAAATATAGGGTACACCTTTATGACCTTTGATATGGTGATAGATTCTTGGATTTAACATCCAAAACACAAGCCACATCAACAATAAAAATAAACAGACTCCCTACAAATTAAAAACCACCGTTCATCAAAAGACATTATTTTTAAAAATAAAGACAGTCTACAGAATAAGAGAAAAAACTGCAAGTCATTATTTGGTAAGAGTTCAACGTTCAGAATACACGCACACCTCGTGCAGTGCAGTGCGGCACACATGTGCTCCGTCGTGTCCAACTCTGTGACCCCATGAACTGTGGCCCATTAGGCTCCTCTGCCAATGGAACTTCCCAGGCAAGCATACTGGGGTCTTGCTGCCGTTTCCTACTCCAGGGGATCTTCCCAACCCAGGGATTGACCCTATGTCTCTTGTGTCTCCTGCAATGGCAGGTGGATTCTTTACCATTGCACCACCTGGAAAGAACTCTGAAAACCTGACAAAAAGTCAACTCAAATAAAAAATGGGTAGAGAATATAAACAGACATTTTTCCAAAGAAAATATACAAATGGCCAACAAGCACATGAAACAATGTTCAACATTATGGAAATACAAAGCAAAGTCACCAACGCTACTTCCTACCCACTGCTGCTGTTGTTTTTAGTTGCTAAGTTGTGACCAACTCTTTTGAGACCCCATGAACTGTAGCCCACCAGGTTTCTCTGTCCATGGGATTTCCCAGACAAGAATACTGAAGTGGGTTGCCATTTCCTTCTCCCAAGGATCTTCTCAACTCAGGGATCAAACCCGCATCTCCTGTATTGCAGGCAGATTCTTTACTGCTAAGTTACTCCGGAAGCCCTCATATCCACTAAGATGGCAGTAAAAGAGAAGAAAAGGAAATAACAAGTGTGGGTGAGTATATAGAGAAATAAGAATCCTCCTCCATTGCCGATGGAAAAGAAAAATGGTGTAACCGCTGTGGAAGACAGTTTGACTTTTCCTCAAAAAGTTAAGTGTAGTTAACTGATCCAGCAATTTCACTCCCAGGTGTAGATTTAAGGTAATTGAAAACAGGGACTCAAACAAACACTTTTTCACAAATGTTCACAGCAGTACTGTTTAAAATAGGTATAAGCTGGAAACAATACAAATGTCCATCAATTGATAAATGAATAAAAACAATTATATATATATATGTATGTACATATATACATATATATATACACAGATACACATATACATGCAATGGAATATTACTCAGTAATAAAAAAAAGTAATAAAGTACTGATACATGCTTCAATTTCAATAAAAACATGCTAAGCAAAAGAAGTCAAACACAAAACATCATATATTACATGATTCCTTTCATATGAAATATCCAGAGTAGGCAAATCCATAGAGACAGCAGGTAAATGATTGCCAAAGGCTGGTAGTAGATATGAGGAGTGATTATTTAATGGGTACAAGGGTTTTTCTGGGATAACAAAAAAGCTTTGAAACTACAGAGGTGGTGATTGTACAACACTGTAGATACAGTAAATGCTTCTGAATTTTACACTTCAAAATGGCTAATTGTATTTATGTGAATTTCATCTACTAGAAAAATAAAAAAGAAATACAAATAAAGTAAAATAAAAATCTTTCCAAACAGTAGTATAGTAGTGATCTGAAATTTGGACCAGTAAGAAATGCTCAGATCCCAAGAACAGTTCAAAACAGAGAAGTACTTTATTTTTTAGTGAATGCAAACTATATTTATAAATATATATAGATATCTGCAGGAGTAATAAATTGCTTTGCAAACATATTACAGTCTTTTGCAGCTATTTTTAATTTCAACCTAAAATTCACTGCCATCTACATACCTTCTATCAATAAAGAAATGACTGACTATACTTTTTCAAGCTGAAAAATAACTGAATATACTTTTTCAAATTGAATGTACTATTTCACCCTGCTAAGAATCACTACCACAAATAGAAAATTACCATTATGCCATTAAAACATAATTTGATTTTTTAAATTTAGTTTATGCTTTTTCAAGATAAATGTATTACAAAAAATGAAGTGCCTTGTATAGGCAAAAAATTAATGCTACAGAGGATTGCTAATTTTGCTGATAAAAACATGACCAGTTATCCAAACATAGATCTTTTGATATACATTAATATTTTTGTAATATAAACACGTGGATTTCATTTTTAATACTGCAAATTAGGAAATTATTATAATATCAAATCCAGTGCTTTCTTCTTTGCTACGAAGTTTCTGGTTTGCTCCAACAACTGCCTAGCTTTTATTTACCTTTGTTTTTGTTTGCCTCGGTATAAGAAAATCCTGGCGTTTGTCCTGTTTTTCTGCCAAAAAGGCCCCAGAGATTTGGACCAGTCTTGTGTTTTCCACCTTTCTCCACTGTGTGGCACTGAGCACATTTTTGAATAAAGATCTTCTTGCCTGCCTCAGCATCTGCCATTTTGTTCTGCAATGAAACATTAAAACCACAGACCAAAGAAAATATCAGATTTGTAAAACTGGAGAAAAAGGAATTTCAACACTTTGATTGAATTATTAATGATATTAAACCAAAATATAATTTAAAGCATGTGCTTTGAATTCTGAGTGCTCAAAAACACAAACATAGCATTCAGTTTTATAAAGAATTATCTCATTTATCATATTTTTTTTTTCAGATGTATTTTTAATTTCTAGCTATAGCTACTTTAGAAACTGCTATTGGCATAAGCCTGGTCTTATGTCAGCCTTCAGACAATTATGGGCTTCCCCTGTGGCTCAGAGGGTAAAGCATCTGACTGCAATGTGGGAGGCCTGGGTTCGATCCCTGGGTTGGGAAGATCCCCTGGAGAGGAAAATGGCAACCCACTCTAGTACTCTTGCGTGGAAAATTCCATGGACAGAGTCGACACGACTGAGCAACTTCACCTCTTCAGACAATTACAGTGATTTACCTAAATCAATTACATTCTATTTTTCTTTTCACTACCAAAAAGTACGTGTGTAAAAAATTATGTGAAGCATATGTCTAAATTGGTACTGCCTTACTTAAAAATAAAGATAGAACAAGTTGGAAAGATGATTAAATACAATATTTATTGTAAGTACTTATATGCCTGCAATAATAGACAAAACTATAAAATACCATAAAGAATGAGGCTACATATGGAATGAGGCAAGATACACATATAATTTCATGTTTACTTTACACTCTAAGCAGTAAACAAATCTACCAAGACTAAATCAAGCATTACCTGAAAATAATTAAATAACAATATTGAGTTCAGTCAGTATTAGTATACACAGCAGAAAATGTGTGGTCTTAAGTACGAAAGATTTTATTTTACAGTGATAGACAAACACAATAAATGCTATACAAAGATACTTTTGTTAAGACTGCCAAAAACTCTCGTGTACCTAAATAAATGCCTCATCCATCTAAAATGATATAAAAACTAAAATAATCTGAGCTTAATGAACAAATGTAGCTTAAAATGCTAATGACTGCAGTACCTTGGTTTGTTTTCCTGCATCTTGTGTTATTTGAAGGATGGGTGCTGGGGCAGTGGAAGTGGGGATGGATTCCAACATAAGAGTTACTGTTCCAGAAATCATGAAAATTCCTAATTCTTTGACAGGTTCTAGGCACATTTTTACCTTCATAGCTCAATTGAGAAATAGAAAATGTTTCTGTTATTCTGATAATATTGAAAAAACAGTATTATTTAACTAAAGTAACTATTCTGGAGAAGGGCATGGCAACCCACTCCAGTACTTTCACCTAGAGAATCCTACGGACAGGGGAGCCTGGCGGGCTACAGTCCAAGGGGTTGAAAAGAGTTGGACACGACTGAAATGACTTAGCACTCAAAATAACTATTACTGTGAAGCTAGTATTACATATGTATGTACCATGTGCATGCATGCATCTAAGTAGCTTAGGCTGTGTCCAGCTCTGTGGGACCCTATGGATTGCAGCCTGCCAGGATCCTCTGTCCATGGGATTCTCCAGGAAAGAACAGTGGTGTCAGCTGCCATGCCCCACTCCAGGGGATCCTCCTGACCCAGGATCGAACTTGTGCTCTCCACTGGCAAGAGATGTAGCTACTGTATTGGCAGGCAGATTCTTTACCACTACCAGCACTACTAAAAATACCACTACTATTTTTTTTTAATCTATGTAGAAACCCAAATTAGTGTCAATAATCCACTTAAAGGGAAGACAGTTTTCTTTGGGCGTATCCAAAACAATTCAACTGTTAATCAGTGCTTTAGGTCTAATACAAAGGGAAATAAGAAAACACTTTATCCAAGAGAAGATTAAAATTCCAAACTTGAATAAAAATACTGCATTCAATTTCTAATTAGGTGAGTTCTATCAACTTTCTGTATAGGTACAGAATTCACCGAACCTTTGAATAAAGGACATAGAGAGAAAAACCTGAGTCACAAAAACAAACATAAGGCCTTTAGTAAAATGTATTCACTATACCAGTAAAGCTTATGTAATATAAAAACGTTAGGGAGGGGACATATGTATACTTATGGCTGGTTCATGCTGTTGTATGGCAGAAATCAACACAACACTGTAAATCAATTATCCACCAATTAAAAACAAATTAAAAAAAAAGAATCTAAGAAAACCCAAATGTCATCTCAGTACTAAAGGAAACTTTCTTCCCAATTTTTATATAAAGCAGAAAGATCAGATTGATTTTTATACTAATTAAATTTTACCAGTAATTCAGGAAACTAGACTTAAAAAAAGGATAAAACAAAATATATTGCTTATTCACACAGATTTTACACACAAGTCACTAAGAAAATATATACTGTCACTGTTCAAACCATCAGTATTTAACACAAAACACTGCTGCTGTCTTGGCAACCCACTCCAGTACTCTTGCCTGGAAAATTCCATGGACGAAGGAGCCTGGTAGGCTACAGTCCATGGGGTCGCAAAGAGTCGGACACGACTGAGCGACTTCAATGTCAGTGTCAATGTGCAAGTATCTAAGACCCCTCTTCAAAGTGCATTAAAACCAGTAGATTCAGCAATGGCAGCAAGGGAGGACACAGGAAGACCAGGAAGGTTCTCACGGGAAGTCATTTTGTCTTATAATCATTTGGCACTCTACTAGTACTTAGTAATTAGGAAGAAATATCTCACTGAAATAGACAAAGATATGACATCTGGTATGAGAATGATCACTCATCCAAAAATGAATTCTAAAGCTAAATAGACCAAGATAAGAGTAGCAAGCAATTACAAAGCTTACTTCATGCCAGGCATATTCTAATGTGTAAGCCTGTATACATTATTAATGTATTTAATCTCCACGCCAGCCATGTGAAATAGATACTATTAACATCTCTGTTTTTTATGGATGAGAAAAATGAAGCACATAGAGCTCTTTTCAAGTCATAAACTGATGAAAAGCAGAGATGGTGAAAGATGGGAGAATTACATCTATAATCCTAGATTTTTAATTTCAACGATTCCCTTCTAAGAGTGATTGAGGCAATCTTGCGTTGAACATAATGTCTGACACACTGCAGCTGCTAAAGTGAGTGAAAATACTTAACGAGGAGTAAATGAAAAACTTTTTAATACTGGTACATACCACTGACATTTCTAATTTTTGCCCATAAAAAGAGGAATGTGGTCAGAACAATTAAAATACCATTAAAGTCTAAGAAGTCCATATAACTGAAGCGATGAAAGAGGAAAGAGAAGCTCACTAAAATATTTAAGGATGAATACTACACTGACTTTAAAAAATTAAGTGGGATTATGCATGCTGTACTGGGAAAAAGCACTGGAGTGGAGTGTATCACAAAGATGTGACCCTGGGTAAATCGCTTCATGTCTATGAACCACATGCATAGGTGTTTCTGGAGACTTTCGCCTTTCTAATCTGCAGTACTTGAACCTATATTCTGGAACAAGAATCCAGCTTTCCAAACCCCTAATTGCCAAAGAAAGTTCAAACTATCACACAATTCCACTCATCTTACATGCTAGCAAAGTAATGCACAAAATTCTCCAAGCCAGGCTTCAACAGTACAGTACATGAACTGTGAACTTCCAGATGTTCAAGCTGGATTTAGAAAAGGCAGAGAGGCACCAGAGATCAAATTGCCAATATCCAGTGGATCATCGAAAAAGGAAGAGAGTTCCAGAAAAACATCTACTGCTGCTTCATTGACTATGCCAAAGCCTTTGACTGTGTCAGTCAGTTCAGTCGCTCAGTCGTGTCCAATTCTGCGACCCCATGAATCGCAGCACGCCAGGCCTCCCTGTCCATCACCAACTCCTGGAGTTCACTCAGACTCACATCCATTGTGGATCACATCACACTAGAAAATTCTGAAACAGATGGGAATACCAGACCACCTGACCTGCCTCCTCAGAAACCCGTATGTAGCTCAAGAAGCAACAGTTAGAACTGGACATGGAACAACAGACTGGTTCCAAATCAGGAAAGGAGTAGTTAAGGCGGTGTATTACCACCCTGCTTATTTAACTTACATGCAGAGTACATTATGCAAAATGCTGGGTTGGATGAAGCACAAGCTGCAATCAAGATTGCCGGGAGAAATATCAGTAACCTCAGATAAGCTTTTGAATTTCGGTGTTGGAGAAGACTCTTGAGAGTTCCTTGGACTGCAACAGAGATCCAACCAGTCCATCCTAAGGGAAATCAGTCTTGAATATTAATTGGAAGGATTGATGCTGAAGCTGAAACTCCAATACTTTGGCCACCTGCTGCGAAGAACTGCCTCCTTGGAAAAGACTCTGATGCTGGGAAAGATTGAAGGCAGGAGAAGGGGAGGACAAAGGATGAGATAGTCGGACGACATCACACACTTGATGGTCATGAGTTTGAGTAAGCTCCCAGAGTTCGTGATGGACAGGAAGGCTTGACGTGCTACTGTCCACGGGGTCGCAAACAGTCGGACACTGAGCGACTGAACTGAATCTCAGCAGGCCACCACCTCCTTTTGGAGGCTGACTTCTGCTAAACATGGGCTGAAGGTTCGACTCAAAATCAGTCCCATCCAGAAATCAGAAAGGCTGCAGCGAGGCCCCTGGTAGAAACAGTCTTCTGTTGTACTTAGGACAACTCAGGCCCCACGTGGCTAGGGCTAAGGGAGAGCTTGTTACTACCCAGACGGTTGGGATACTCCTCTCTGAGTGAACCCAGGCCTAAATTATATCGTGGTCCATAATGGTGCTCAGATCACATGAGGTCGCAGGTCACTCCCTCCTAGTTAGTCCCACACTTACCTCAGGGCCAGCGGCTCCGAGCTCCGCCTCCCTGCAGAACCTTTAGCGTCAACGCGCAGCTGCCGAGCCACAGACTGTGCGGAGATCAACCGGGGGGCTATACCGCAGCAGCACCTCGCACTGCTTTCCAGCCCAGCATGTGCTTCCGGGCCGACGCCAGCCAATGGAAGGCAGGGCTCCGTCCGCACTGTTGATTGGTCCTCAAATCCCGCAGGACCGAACGCAACTCTCGCAGGAGCAAAAAAACGCATTGCAGAGTTGTTACTGATTGAGTCTAAATGTGACAAAATGTTTATTTCTTTAACTTTTACCTAATTTAAGAGTTATCTATGTATATTCACAGTATATACCAGTTCTTGCTTGAGGTAGGAACTCAACATTTTATGAATGATTCATTAGTGTTTGTGGGAATCAAATCACGTCAATAAAAGAATAAGGCAAGTGCTTACTGGGGGCAAGACGCTGTGCCAAGCAACTGGGAAGGACAAACTCTGAACTGAAGTTCCAATTTTCTATGAGGTATAATCCAACTGGGGCAAGATTAAGTACATTAAAAGTTAAGTCATTATAAATGAGCTACATAAAAGTACAATAAATAAGAACTGACAGCAAAGTTGCCAGCTGCCTGTTTAAAAAGAACAGCAGACGAGAGTATGAACAGAAACAGAGAATGAGTCCTGAAGGAGCGAGGGAGGGAGATATAAGGGAGAAAGCTTTAAGAGGAGGGCACTGAAGGCAGACAGGTGAGAAAGCCGAAGCTGTGTTTAGAAAAACGTGAGGGGGAAAGTAGTTCACCTGTGGTTACACGATCACCTCAGTGAGATGTGAGTGGTAAAGGCTATTAACAGAGAAATAAAAATATTAAAATAATTTTGCTTATTAACAGAGAAATTAAAATATTAAAATAATTTAGCTTATTAAATTTTGTGTTAGGTAAGTGCAAGATTTACCTATATTCTCTGGAGTGTTGTCCAATAGAACTTTCTACTATGATGGAAATATTCATTGTAGACCGCATCTACTAGCTGCAAGTAACTTTGAGCACTTTAAGTGTGATTCATGTGACTAGCTGAATTTTTTTATTATTTTAGAGTTAACTTTAATTAATTTTAAATTAAATAGCCACAATTAACAGATGGTTGAATGAAACTAAGTGGTACCTGTATGTTCTGTCCTGTGAGCCACATATTTAAAAGATGTATGTCATCAAATTGAATCAAAAAGAGAAAAAAATCTTGTTTTAAATATTCTCAAACGTGAAGACGACCAAACTCAGGAAATAAAAGGAGACTACCATTTCTTGAGTGCATACCAATGCCAGGTTAGGTGCTTGTGTACGTTATCAGTAGCCTGTAGACTTATAGATGGGAAAATGGAGACTCTGGACCATATTCGTGCAGAACAATCTGAAAGTTACTAATTGATCACCAATATCAGTGAAAATATTTTAAAATCCAGTAAAAATTTGCAAATAAGGCAAAACATTTTTACTTAATTACATATAATGTAAATGGCAACCCACTCCAGTGTTCTTGCCTGGAGAATCCCAGGGACAGGGGAGCCTGGTGGGCTGCCGTCTGTGGATTCACACAGAGTTGGACACGACTGAAGTGACTTAGTAGCAGCAGCAGCATAATTATAATTATACATTCCTGGTGGCTCAGACAGTAAAGAATCTTCCTGCAATGCAGGAGACCCAGGTTCAATCCCTGGGTCGGGAAGATCCCATGGAGTAGAGCGTGGCAACCCCCTCCAGTATTCTTACCTGAAGAATCCCATGAACAGAGGAGGCTGTTCATATATGTGTGGTCATTACCACAGTCCATAGGGTTGAAAAGAGTCAGACGTGACTAAAGTGACTTAGCACACAAAGACTAATATCAATAGCCAATAAACCTTACTGTAATTAGATCATAGTTTAGACAAATTTTGGAAAGCAAGGATAATAATTTATTGTTTTATCCTTGCATTTCAAAAATAAGTTACAATATCATCACTTTTAAAACAGATTAGTAAGAACTTATTAAAAATTTCAAGGCAAATCTGAATTTCATGTGAAATTCAGTGTCTATCATTCTAATAATTGTGCATTGTAGGCTACATGTTTTATTTCACTTAATCTGCAATGGCCTAGCATATCTTTTCTCTAATATAAGACAAATTAGTAGTCATTCTTTCAAATCTCAGAATTTTCAACTGTTTTACTTCCATGTGATTCATGGTCAAATGTGACTTTTTATGATTTGAAACATAAAAAAATCTGTCATTATTGAGTGATGAAAATGTTCTACAGCTGTGAAGATGG
>SJYC01099432.1:0-25755 GCA_006408675.1 Madoqua kirkii
GTTGGTCATGATCCCTATGTCATTATTTAACATTTGTTTTAAATTATTTCCAATTAAGGTTTTTTTGGTAGTTTTGCATTATCTAAGTGTTACACTATGTCAGTGCCATTATGTGAGGATGAGTTGCTGCTTATAAGTAGCTGATCAAGAAGTATGGAAAACGTACATAGCTATCCCCTCAGTATGAATCCTAAAATTTTATTCCTAAATTACTGATGCTTTAAAATTAGGGTTAGAGAAAGGAGAGGAATGACAAAAGTAAAAGTTAAAAAAAGGGGGGAATGTATGATGATAGTAAGACCTGTAACTGTTACTTGGCATAAACTTCCTTTTAGATGAAACACTTGCCATATTTTGCAGTTTTGCATCATAAGCATATTCCTGTGAAATTAGACTACACATTTCTGCTTACATTTTTGAATAGAGGTGAGGAAATGGATAGAGTTGTCTATTTTCTCATCCTGTCTCTCTTGATAATGCTGATGGCCAGCATGCTACAGAAAACAGTGCCTTTGATCAATGCAGAGGACTCAATGACAGTTCATTTTATTTTCTAGTACTTAAAATGTTAAATGAATCTTTGAATGAATAGAAATGTAAAGATTTGCTTTTTTTTTCTGTATTGTTGGAGAGCAACAATCTGAATTTTCAAGTTTTGACAAGAATGACAACAGAGGCCAGGAAGCTATCTCCAAACGCCTGTCAGTTGTATCAAGAGTTCCTTTCACTGAAGAGCAGCTTTTCAGCATTTTTGATATAGTACCAGGCTTGGAATACTGTGAAGTCCAACGAGATCCTTATTCTAATTATGGTAAAATAACGAATGTCTTTATTGTTTGTAAATGTACTGTAGTTTGTTAAAATGGCTTTTCTCCAGTGGCACTTTTTGAAATTTTTTATTGGCGTACAGTTGATTTACAATGTTGGGTTAGTTTCAGGTGTACTGCTAAGTCACTTCAGTCATGTCTGACTCTGTGTGACCATAGATGGCAGCCCACCAGGCTCCCCTGTCCCTGGGATTCTCCAGGCAAGAACACTGGAGTGGGTTGCCATTTCCTTCTCCAGTGCATGAAAGTGAAAAGTGAAAGGGAAGTCGCTCAGTCGTGTCCGGCTCTTCCCGATCCCATGGACTGCAGCCCACCAGCCTCCTCTGTCCATGAGATTTTCCAGGCAAGAGTACTGGAGTGGGGTGCCATGGCCTTCTCCGAATACCAAACACTAGATACAAGCAAAAACGTCCTTTAACCAATGAATAAGCAAGACTGCGGCATGTTCACACAAAGGACTGTTACTCAGTAATGAAAATGAACTTCTGACACTTGCAACAATATTGATGAATCTCATAATATCATGTCAAGTAAACAATGCCAGACACAAAGACTGCATACTATAAGATTCCTTTTACATGAAGTTTTAGAACAGACAAAACTTTCAAAATGTAGTAATACAAATCTGATCGGTGACTGCTTGAAGCAGGGTTAGGAGTCACTGAGGGGAAAAGAAAAGATTTTCTAATGATAGAAATCTTGAAGGGATGGGGGCTGCACACACAATGTATACACAAACAACATAAACATCATCAAAACTCACAGAACTGTATACAGTTAAAGTTTGCATATGCATATGAATTAGTCATTTTCAAAGCTGATTTAACAAAAGAACATTAAAACTCTAATTTAGTCTCATGGGACACTAGAAAAATGTCATCTCAGACATATATATCATCCCATTAGCTATTATTGTGCCCTACCTGTGGTTTGTACCCACCCATCATCTCCTTACAGTAAAGTGAACCAGTTATACATACACCTATATCCACCCTTTTTTTAGATTCTTTTCCCATATAGGTCACTTTAGAGTACTGAGTAGAGTTCCCTGTGCTATACAGTAGGTCCTTAATAGCTATCTGTTTTATGTATCGTAGTGTTATATGTCAATCCCAATCTCCCAATTTATCCTCATCCCCCAAAAAAGCTCCTCAAAAGAATGTGAAATATGTGAGTCTGATCTGAAACCCTCTATTCCCTACTTTTTGGTTTTCATACATTTATCACTTTTTCTCTATATAGCATTTCAGCTGCCAAGATGACTGTATATTCTTTTCATATATCACTTCTCATTTCCTTTCCTACTCAGTATGATACGGAAAATTTTAGAATTTTGAAGTTTATTTCATAGAATTGAAATGTTAAGAAAAATTAGTTGGTTTTTAGGTATATCTCTATCATACAAGAAAAGCCAGTATCTTTAAATTCTTTGGACAGAACTTAAGCCAATGATTGATTAAAAAAAAAAAATACCATATTCATGTTTTTATGAAAATCTGGTCCATATTTTGCTTTATAGGAACATGACTGTTGAACACATGTATCAATGTAAAATAATTTTGTTTTCTGATACATTTGATTATATATTATTAATGTTGTGATATTAGTGTCTTTCTATGTTGTTTTGCCTTTGTGACAGCACAGACTCTAGATATTCAGTCTGCTTTCTTTTTAATTCCCATATATTCTCTGCTTTGTTCTAGGTCATGGAGTGGTTCAGTATTTTAATGTAGCATCAGCTATTTACGCAAAATACAAGTTACATGGATTTCAATACCCTCCTGGGAATCGGATAGGTGTTTCCTTCATTGATGATGGGAGTAATGCAACAGAGTAAGTACCATTCCAGGAGCTAGTCTAAAGCCAAACTTTGGGTGTGCATGCCATGACTGGGGGAATAAAAGTAGAAAGCAATTTACCTCTCAGGTGAGGAAGTTAACACGAAGCAAGTTATTGTTGAGAGACTTGAGTATTTCTCGTTTTCTGTAAATTACCCATTCTTATCTCCAGTCTCCTTAGAAAAATGGCAACACAGATGGTAGCTGCACAGCTTGCATCAATGGTGTGGAATAACGCAAGTCAGCAGCAATTTCTGGTAAGTAGACAAGAATTTAACCTTACAGTACACCATTAGGGTATAAAATAAATGTGGCCTCTGTTTACTACCTGTGTAAGAAAATGTTCAGAGATACAGTAAAAGACCACATAGGTGCCATGATAACACATCTATTTTTAGCTCTTGACTTATTACAAAATCCCTAAAATGCAGTTTTTTCTTTTTCTCATTTTGAACCTAATTCTTCAACAGCAGTTTGGAGGAAGTTCTGGATCACAGCTGCCTCAAATCCAAACGGATGTTGCACTACCATCATGCAAAAAAAAAGCTCCTCCTGACACTCCCGTGAAGGAAAGACTTTTTATTGTGTTTAATCCCATCCTTTGCCTTTAGATGTACTAGAGGATATATTCTGGTAAGATTTCAGTTCCATAGAGCTACATTTTATTTTATTTTACTTTATTATTTAAAACTTTAAAAATTTCTTTGGTTACGCAGCACGTAGGATCTTAGTTCCCCAAGGAAGGACCAAACCCACACCTTCACTGGAAGTACAGAGTCATGCCACGACTTCTCTGGTGGCCCAGTGATTAATACACTATGCTGTAATGCAAGGCATGGATCCCTGGGAGGAACTAAGATCCCATATGCTGTGTAGAGCAGCCCCCCCAAATTTTTTTAATTTGAATAAATATTTCAAAATAAAGTAATTTATTTAAACTAGACATTTAAGCATTCTTGCAGTCTGTAAGCATTCTTACATTTCCTATGTCCAGTATCTCTCAGGTGGAGATGATTTGTTCTGTGGTTTTAAAAAAGTCTGTGGTTTTATATCACCTTTAAAAATACATAGTTATCTCCTTTTCTTTGTGTTTATATGTCTTAAGTCCCCACACAGAATTTCCTTTTGTTTTGAAGACATAAAACATAGTATTGTTTTGTAAATTGCATACATAGAATGAACAAATCATTTGTTTCTTGATAGAAAACACATGTGTATAGATCTGGCCTATAGAATTCTTTTCCTTTGCAGTTATAATTCAACTGAACAGTGTTTGTTAAGCATCTTCTATTTTGTCAGCACACTATTGGATCCTTAAGGGTAATATAATTACATTGAGTAAAAACTTACTTGATTATAATGCTTGCTATTATAAAGGGGAAGACACTTGTTTCCAATATAACTTCTTTAACCTTAACATTTTCTTTTTGATCTTTTCCTATTTGACTAACAACATTAGTGAATTAAAAGATAGATAGAAAACTTGTTAGAGTTTCACAAAATAGCAATGTGGTTCAAGTGTTTTGATTTTTATTTAATTTATTCTGTTTCTTTTTTGAATCTCTCTTCTGTACCTGCTAAGTGCCAGAGACATTGTGTAAACATTATATCAATATTATGTCAACAAGACATAATAGTTCTTGTCCTCTTAGAACTGATCACATGTAAGAGACAGATAAATGAGTAGGAAATTACAACCTAGAGAGGTTAGTGTTGTGGAAAGGAATGTTCAGGCTATGAAATATATGGGAGGGGCAACAGTTATAGCAAGTCAGACAATGCTTTTTGAAAGAAGAAAAGATTCTTTGGAGGATAAAAATAATTTAGCCAAGGAAGAAACTTGGGCATGTGGGTGGTTATTCCTCCAGAGAGAACATGAAAAGAGGTTGTAGGAATATAGGATTTAAGAGACTGAGGAAATATGAAGCAGGGAGAATTCAAGGACCCAAGTCAAGAACGGCCCACAAGCTGTTAGGAGTTTATCCTTACTCTGGAGGCATAAACAGCTGCCAGAGGGACTTTGTGGGAGGAAACGATCCAATTTGTGTTTTAGGAAAAGCACTCAGAAGACAGGGTAGAGAAGGAGTTGGAGAGGGATAAGCCCAGGATGCAGGGAAACTAGTGAAGAAGGTGTCTGTTATTGTTTTTGTTCAGTTGCCCAGTCTGAATCTTTGCAACCCCACAGACTGCGGCACACCAGGCTTCCCAGTCCTTCACCATCTCCTGGAGCTTACTCATACTCATGTCCATTGAGTAGGTGATATCATCCAACCATCTCATCCTCTGTCGTCTCCTTCTCCTGCCTTCTGTCTTTCCCAGCATCAAGGTCTTTACAGTGAGTCAGCTTTTTGCATCAGGTGGGCAAAGTATTGGAATTCCACTTCAGCATCAGTCCTTCCAATGAATATTCAGGACTGATTTCCTTAAGGATGGACTGGTTGGATCTCCTTGGTGTACAAAGGACTCTGAAGAATCTTTTCAGCACCACAGTTTGAAAGCATCAATTCTTTGGTGCTCAGCTTTCTTTATGGTCCCACTCTCACATCCGTACATGACTACTGGAAAAACCATAGCTTTGACTATACAGACCTTTGTTGAAGAAGGTATTAGAATAAACTAAGAAAAAGATAATGATGCTCAGAATGAGGAAAAAGACCTGAATGAGAGTGAAGAGAAATTAACTGATAGAGGAAATGTTTAACAAGAAAGACTGACACATACTAGAGATTGGATTGGGGAAAGGAGTGAAAAAGGAGTCCAGAATGGATCCTAACTTTTAGACCTGAGCATATATACTTATCAGTTTCAGTTGATCTCTCTCTTTTTTTTTAACTTTCAGTCGTTTTGGTAACCTGATTGAAGTTTACCTTGTGTCAGGAAAAAATGTGGGGTATGCCAAGTATGCTGATAGACTAAGTGCTAATGATGCCATTACAACTTTACATGGGAAGATCCTGAATGGAGTCAGACTCAAAGTTATGCTGGCAGACTCCCCAAGAGAAGAATCCAACAAACGGCAAAGAACTTACTGATTCTTTAGGTAAGGTCTTTATCATATAAATTCTAAAACACATTGGCTAAATAGTATAATGAAAGAAATATATAGAGAATTTCTTTTTAAGGATTTAGAAGTTGTTGGTGAAAAACACTGTGACTTAAAAGTTTGCTGATAGTTTTTACAATATATTTTTTAAACTTGGACTTTTTAAACTTAAAAAAAATGTGTTTTATGTTTACTGGGAGAATGTTTTTGTCCTTCTGTGAAATAAAATCAGATTTCAGTTTAGAAAATTAAATAATATTTGTGTATGTGTGTGAATGTCTTAGATATTAAGAATTGGACTTCACTGTATGGTTACATAAACTTTAAAATTAGAAGACTTCTAAAGATTTTTTTAGCTAACATCTTAAGTTATCAATTAAGGTAATTTATGGCAGTCTTGGAGAAGGGCATGACAAGCCACTCTAGTGTTCTTGCCTGAAGAGTCCCATGGACACAGGAGCCTGATGGGCTGCAGTCCGTGAGGTCATAGAGAGTCGGACATGATGAAATGCCTTAGCATGCACGTGACAGTCTCTTAAAGTGTGTCTTGGCAGGCATTAGTGAATTGCCTAAAAAGCAGTATCTAATACAGTTGACTCTTGAACAACACAAGCTTGAACTGCATGGGTCCAC
This sequence comes from Madoqua kirkii, assembly GCA_006408675.1. Taxonomy (NCBI): domain Eukaryota; kingdom Metazoa; phylum Chordata; class Mammalia; order Artiodactyla; family Bovidae; genus Madoqua; species Madoqua kirkii. The sequence goes on from SJYC01099432.1 coordinate 6,342, forward strand.
TGTGGACATGTGGATGTTTTCAGTAGTAAGTAATACAACTTACTGAGGTTGGTTGGGTCCAAGGTTGGTTGAATCTGTGACGTAGAACCGTGGGTATGAAATATCCACATTTATAAAAGAGTTCACAATAAGTGATATGCAGATTTTCAATTGTGTAGAGGATCACCACACCTAATGTCTACATTGTTCAAGAGTCAATTATAATACATCTTTTTGCACCTAAATGGTATTTTTCTGGACTCATTTATGAATAAGTACATTAAAAGTAAACATTCAGAAATAAGTGCATTAAAGCTACACACTCACGTACATATGTGTATTTTCAAAAATAACCTTGATGTTTACCAAAACTCTTGTCAGTTATACATAATGCCACATACAACCTTATGAATGCCCCTTTTTTTTTTTTTACTATTAAGAAATCAAACCTAAATTTCTATATATAGGACAGTTCACATTTCCACAGTTTGGGAAAACACTATTAAAAGTTGCCATTGTTCAACTCTTTCACTTTTTTATTCTGGAGATGAATTTTGAGTTTCTGGGGAAGCTGAGTGCTTCCCTGTTCCCACACACACACCTACTTCCAAAGTCCACTGCTGGTCAAAGTGTAGCAGGTGGTAAGCACATCTGATTCAGTTTGAAGTTACTGGCTCAAAAGCAGTTTTCGTTTCTGACCAATTATGAGAAATAGCGAGTATCAGAATGAATTGTCTGGGTCCTTACTGCAGTTGACTTTTCCTTGGATGAAGCAAGTCACATGATTACTTCCTCTTGCAGAAGGCACTTGTTGATAGGAAGTGCCCTTGGGCCATTATGAATATCTCAATTTAGAAATATTTTCAAATGTTACAAAATCCACTCCCATTACTTCATACCATGTAGAAATATTAAATTTGCCAGTGAAAAAGAATTAACAAGTCTTTCTTAAAGCAGTTTTTTGTCTTTACAAATAAAATGTTAAGAACTGAATTCTCTTTAGACAAGCTGTCTTCTACAATAGCATGCAAACCTGCTTATTCATGTCTGTGAGTCTTTCAAAATATAGGTGGTAATTCTTACTCTTATTCAAAGAATCTTTGTCCTTAAAAGAGGACAATACAACTTCTTAATATGGGGAAAATATATAAATTACTCCTGTGAGTAAGCCTTTTATAAGATAATTATTTATATAGTATAGAGAATATTAGACTTAAAATCAGAAGATCTGGAATTGGGATTCCAGCTCTGACACTTAACGGTGATTTGGCAGTTATCTTCACCTTTCTGAAGCTAAGTATCTCCACAGGATTATTGAAAGAAAATGAGTTGGCAAAATTCCTTATAAAATAAAATTTTTAAAGACTTTGCAAGTGTGAGCTAAAACTCATGCACTGATGACTTCATTGAAACTTTTTATGTCCTTTCATCAAAAACGGTCAGAAATTAATGGTACAAAAGCACCTTCTGGCCAGCAGGTGTGTGAGAATGAAGCTTTAAAATAACATGTTTAAATGTTATGTTTCATGCAATTCCCTGATTAGAGGAAGTGCGTATTCTTCAGCATGACTAGTCATAAAATACAAATCTATTCTTTTTCCCTTTGTTGAGTGGTTATACATATTCAGGGCAAAGATACAGTAGGGTCAGGTGAGTTGAAAATGGTAGGACATAATGAACTGTATTGGTTTTGAATGTCTTCTAGTTGCAGAACAGCTTTTTAATTTATTTTTGCTTTAAATCCTCATTTACTGTGGATTTCATAATGAAATTAGTCTCTGAGAAATAAGCCTAAGATTAACTGAATTGTGCCTAGGAAGTAAGAGAAGAAAGAAGAAACTGGTCTAAGAATATCACTGAAGGTTGTTGAATTCTATTTTGAGATAGATCTGATGTGCAAAATATGTTTCCCTTTCTATTTGGGGAAAACTCGAATTTTAGTATTTAGAGCATCCTGGTGTGTGTGTGTGTGTTTGTAGGTCCATTTCCTTCTTTTTTTTAATCATATAAAACAGTTTGTACAACTATTGCTTTTTTCACTTCCTCTGTTTTGTATCTTGACATAGTGTTTTGAGGGAAATCCCTCTGAACTTTATCCTTGTTTCTCAATTATGATTGAACAATTATGGTTAATTGAGTTTAGCATCTAAAAGAACAAAATATTTTAGCATACATGCTCTAGTTGGACTCATGGTTAAGAAGACAAATACAAGCACCGACTCAATCAGCCTGGTGTGTAGGGATAAAACCCAAAGCTGTCATCCTCAAATCATGCATGATTTTTGTATGCATTTTCCCTCTAAAAATTCAGTACCCACTTGCATCATCCTTCTCAGTAAGTTTGATTTTGCTTATTTGGGGTCATCTGTGATTAAGTAAGCAGATAATATTGGGTATATTGAAATAAGGGAACAACTAACATTGTAAGAATACTATATACAACAGCTCTTTCCTTTCAGGTGATGATTTTCATACTTGTGTTGTGTTCTTTCTACAGAATAAAGACTAAATAATGACGTAACCCTCAGCTGACTGACTGAGAATGTGACTGGACGCACTCCCTGTGGACAGTTGACGGCTTTTTTTTTTCAAATACCTAATAGTTTGTATGCAGCATTGTTTTGTCTGGGGAGTAAGATTGTTGACGTGTTTTTCAACCACACATTAATGCTAAAACTAATATAGTAGTTGTTTCTTAGAGTAATATGTTGTTACGTGTGGCAGAAATAAAGTTTTCTTTGGTTAACTAAATCATGCCTTATTTATGTGAAAGATAAGAATGAGAAAAACTTAATAGTGATTAAAAATTTGTTAAATGACATTTCATTGATTTTGAGATGCACATTTTTTTCACATTTTTACACTTCTGAAATTGGAAATATTTTGATATCAATCAGTAAATAATTGACAGCTTTTTTTTTTCTTTCTCTCTTAGTGGAACATAAAGGTGCTTTCTTCAGTCAGTTGCATCTTAGATTCAATGAAATATGGTAATTGCTACTCAATCTACACATGTAGATTGGCTCCTTACACTTACTGTGAAGCAAGGGCTAAAAGACATATCATTAGAAATATTTTCATACTTTTTTTGTAGTTATACCAGAATACTTTGTTGGTAATGTTGTACAGATCTTTTAAGATTTTAGATTTTAAGATTTACAGCAGTTAGATGATAAGGAGAAATTTTAAGTTATTGTTGATAATAAGTTTAAATAAATACCAGTGGCTTCGATAAGTGGACATTTTTCCTTCATAAATATAAAATGTAATGGCTGCTCTAAAAATATGACATGTAAGCAATTTTCAGAACAAACTATGATAGGAAGAACAGTCGTTTCAAAAAAAGATTAAAAATTAGGAACTTATCTGCTTCTATTTTGAAAATCTAAGAAAAAAATTTTATCTGAGATGAATGATACGTATCAAAAAAGGTATAAAGTTGAGAGTTTGGCACCTTAAAAAAGACATTAAGTGGTATACAGTTGTTAAATACCACTTAATTGGTTCCTCATGCTTCTTACATCCTGAGTTAAAAACAGTGAAGAGATTAAATTCACTAAGCATAAAAATGTATTTCATACTTGGACATCTCTCTGTTAAAAATTTAAAATCCTTTTTGTGAATCAGTAATTTTAACAAATTTAGATAAGAAAATATCCTGTCTTATCTTCCCAGGCAAGACTTACTGAACAAGAATTTGAGCCAAGTATCTTTCTGTTAGCCAAAGGCCTTATTTTAAATAGAAGGCCAATGATGTCTTTAGAAATGAAAAACTTCTGAAGAGAGTTAGGGATTAATTACCAATAGATTATTCGTCACAAACTCATTTACTGCACATGTAGTTCCATTTTCACAGATTAGAATTAAATTGTGTCTTGAAGTTTATCTAGCTCTACCACTCGATTAAATGCTTGAATTCTCCCCCAGACATTCCTGCCAGATGGTTAATCTAAATAATGTAAAAATAGAAAGCTCCCTACTGCCTGAGTCCATTGCATGTTTGGTTAATCCTCATAATCGACATAAAACCTGATTTCTTGTTATTTTACTTATTCACATGGGAGCTATCATATACCCTCCAGCCCTCCAAGTTTTCTGTTCTTCATTTAAGGTGAGATAGCTAGTTCCAGCTGGAGAAGGCAATGGCACCCCACTCCAGTACTCTTGCCTGGAAAATCCTATGGACGGAGGAGCCTGGTAGGCTGCAGTCCATGAGGCCACTAAGAGTCGGACACGACTGAGTGACTTCACTTTCACTTTTCACTTGCATGTATTGGAGAAGGAAATGGCAACCCACTCCAGTGTTCTTGCCTGGAGAATCCCAGGAACAGGAGAGCCTGGTGGGCTGCCGTCTGTGGGGTCGCACAGAGTTGGACACGACTGAAGCGACTTAGCAGCAGCAGGAGCAGCAGCCAGTTCCAGCAAAGAGTCGTGATTTCAGTAAGATGCCTTGTCCATGTTTATTTCGAGTTCTTCATATAAATTCTTAAAAAAAAAAAAACTCTCTTAGTGGAACATAAAGGTGCTTTCTTCAGTCAGTTGCATCTTAGATTCAATGAAATATGGTAATTGCTACTCAATCTACACATGTAGATTGGCTCCTTACACTTACTGTGAAGCAAGGGCTAAAAGACATATCATTAGAAATATTTTCATACTTTTTTTGTAGTTATACCAGAATACTTTGTTGGTAATGTTGTACAGATCTTTTAAGATTTTAGATTTTAAGATTTACAGCAGTTTAGATGATAAGGAGAAATTTTAAGTTATTGTTGATAATAAGTTTAAATAAATACCAGTGGCTTCGATAAGTGGACATTTTTCCTTCATAAATATAAAATGTAATGGCTGCTCTAAAAATATGACATGTAAGCAATTTTCAGAACAAACTATGATAGGAAGAACAGTCGTTTCAAAAAAAGATTAAAAATTAGGAACTTATCTGCTTCTATTTTGAAAATCTAAGAAAAAAATTTTATCTGAGATGAATGATACGTATCAAAAAAGGTATAAAGTTGAGAGTTTGGCACCTTAAAAAAGACATTAAGTGGTATACAGTTGTTAAATACCACTTAATTGGTTCCTCATGCTTCTTACATCCTGAGTTAAAAACAGTGAAGAGATTAAATTCACTAAGCATAAAAATGTATTTCATACTTGGACATCTCTCTGTTAAAAATTTAAAATCCTTTTTGTGAATCAGTAATTTTAACAAATTTAGATAAGAAAATATCCTGTCTTATCTTCCCAGGCAAGACTTACTGAACAAGAATTTGAGCCAAGTATCTTTCTGTTAGCCAAAGGCCTTATTTTAAATAGAAGGCCAATGATGTCTTTAGAAATGAAAAACTTCTGAAGAGAGTTAGGGATTAATTACCAATAGATTATCCATCACAAACTCATTTACTGCACATGTAGTTCCATTTTCACAGATTAGAATTAAATTGTGTCTTGAAGTTTATCTAGCTCTACCACTCGATTAAATGCTTGAATTCTCCCCCAGACATTCCTGCCAGATGGTTAATCTAAATAATGTAAAAATAGAAAGCTCCCTACTGCCTGAGTCCATTGCATGTTTGGTTAATCCTCATAATCGACATAAAACCTGATTTCTTGTTATTTTACTTATTCACATGGGAGCTATCATATACCCTCCAGCCCTCCAAGTTTTCTGTTCTTCATTTAAGGTGAGATAGCTAGTTCCAGCTGGAGAAGGCAATGGCACCCCACTCCAGTACTCTTGCCTGGAAAATCCTATGGACGGAGGAGCCTGGTAGGCTGCAGTCCATGAGGCCACTAAGAGTCGGACACGACTGAGTGACTTCACTTTCACTTTTCACTTGCATGTATTGGAGAAGGAAATGGCAACCCACTCCAGTGTTCTTGCCTGGAGAATCCCAGGAACAGGAGAGCCTGGTGGGCTGCCGTCTGTGGGGTCGCACAGAGTTGGACACGACTGAAGCGACTTAGCAGCAGCAGGAGCAGCAGCCAGTTCCAGCAAAGAGTCGTGATTTCAGTAAGATGCCTTGTCCATGTTTATTTCGAGTTCTTCATATAAATTCTTAAAAAAAAAAAAAAAGGTATAATAGTTCTCTGCCTGCAAAACACTTCATTGCTTTTACAGTGTGACTTTCTCATGCACTTTCTCTCCCAATTGCATACCTCAGTGAGTAATTGTTACTTGGCTCCCATGTGCATTTAATCTTAATCCTCTCAAATGTTTAGCCTTGTTGCCACTCTCCTATCTCTTGCAGTTGATCCCTAAAAGTTTAAAAGCCAGAATGTCACATTTTTCTTAAAAAGAGGAAATTCTAGAGCCTAAAAAATAGCATTTAATAATATAGTGCTTATGTCTTCACCTAAATGTTTACTTCTCAATTGCACTTTTAGTATAAGAATAAAATGTATAAACATTTTGATACCATGCATACGTCGGTTACTAAAATTGGCAACATAGTGTGGTTTTTATTAGTTTTTTTTTTTATTTCAAAGAAAATGCTAAGCACTATAGATCAATAAACTTTTCTTTCAAATATATGGTTTGCATAATAAATAACATTTAAAATAAATCCTAATCAGACTTTTTTGTAAATTCATCGTCAGATCTTTTATGGTCGATCACATACTGAAAGCAGCTCTCAGATGTGCTGCTTCTAGAGCATCATGTTCCAAACTATGTTCCTTGAAACACTGTTGTCTTGAAAGAAGTCAATAAGTATTTCTTTTGGAAAGAAATTTTCATGGTCCAGTATATTTAGGAAATGTTCAGTTGTTACTAGTTTACAGGGTTTTTTGACTATGAAGCTTCCAGAGCCTTTAATTTGCTTCTGTACCCCAGCCCTGTAACTCTAAAAAAGACCATAGTTTGCACTGTGAATTAAGTGTTTTTAGAGGCATATTACAAACAGGGCATTAGTATTAGAAGGAGTAATTTTTAGGAAAGATTCCTCTGGAATATAAACTATTTTTTATTTATATGGTATGGTGTGGTTTTATTTACAAGCTTTTTTAAAACTTTTTTATCCAACCCTAGATTAAAAACTAATACAAAATACTAAGGGGATGATTACTCGAAAATTTTACCCTTCTAAAAATGTGTTCTCAACCTACTCAATATTAATGAACAGAAAATAGAAATGAGAGACCTTACCACTAGGTGGTGGTAAAATTGCCACTCAGAACGTGCAGCGTTCCAATGGTATCTAAGGTATTGAGCCTGATGTGCTAGAATTTGTATTGTCTAGAGTGGTAGTCCTTAAACTTTGGTGTCTACAAGAGTCACCTCAGGTGTTTGTTTAGAATGCAGGTACGCTGATTCTGTTAGGTTTGGGTTGGGTTTTTTGACAAGGTCTCTGAGTGACTCTGCGTCATTGGCATTGACTTTGTGGTATACTGACCTAAAGAGATTCCATATTTGGACCTTAGGTTGGACTGTTATAAAAGTAAGACACTGAGAAGTTGCCAAGTTGTTTACCTCGAGCATTTTTTAGAATTAAGCATCTGCTTTCCCTCAGTTTATTATCAATAAATATGGATTACCATAAGAAATTGAAAAACATTAGCCATCTAACAAATTGCAAAATGTCAGGCCAGCTTTTTCCTGTTGGCAGATGTTTTTCGATGTTTCTGAAGGATGGTAATTATTTGCTTTGTGTCATTCAAAGCTTCTACCTAATTTTATTTTCTATTTACATTTATTTTGAAGTGAATTATGTTAATAAGTGAATCAGATTTTGGCTCTGAAGAACTTTCTAAATCTGTGTCATTCTTTTTAAATGGCAAAGAGCTTGAAGGTGATATCATCAGTATGTAAAAATTGAAGTAGAAAAATCACAAGGGTATAGAAATCATGTCTGCGTATGTGTGTATTACTATAGTCCTAAATGAATCTTATAAAATGAATGTTTTTTGGTGCACCCCCAAAATCTTTTGATATGTTAAGTGCAGTTTACCTGTCAATAACTTCTTATGAACTCATAAAGCAAAATATCAGTAAAGGCACAAACAAGTGAAATATTTATATAGCCTTTTCACCCAGCAGTACAACCACATGCAAGTTTCATTTCTTCCATATGTGAGTGGTAAGCTCTACTAAAAAAAGTTATTTTTACTATGATTTCAGTAAAGAGAGGAAGCATAACGGTCATCCTTACTAGGTAAGAAGTTCCACTTTAATATCTGAATTCTGATAAATGGATTGCATTATTTCCTTTTCTAGAAACAGTAACTCAAGAACAGTGGATCCTGTGAACTGAAGGTATGGTATTGCTAGGGGGTCAAACAGAAACAGTAAAAATATGAAATTGCAGTTCATTCATTACAGTGACCATCCTGTATATAGTTAGAATTGTCCTCAGGAGAATGTGCAGGTCCCACTACACTCAGCAAGTTAACAGGTCCTGTAATAGGAAGTCCAGTGGCCTTCGTATATGAATTGTAGCCACTATCTAAACGTCCAGGTCCACGTGAGCCAGCTAACCTGCGAGCTGACCAAGAGTGTGGCTCCTATGGCACCCTAGAAACTGCCTTCCGACCGTACTGCTACAGAATTGGTGGGAGGAAGGCCTTACAGACCGTTAAGGAAGGTTATTGGTGTTTCAGATGCAAAAGTCAGGAATTTATGAAAAGGCAAGTACTGTTTTTCACAAATAATTGGGAAACTGCTGCGTACAATAGGATAACCACAGTGCTTACTCACAGATATTCCTGTTAATCTGCAGGAACTTTCCTGCCTTTTTCTATTTCTGATCTTGTAGGTAAATAGTGTTACTAGTAATTTTCTCGTTCAGATATTACCGTTTTCCAGTGTTAGTATTTTATAGGTCATAGCATTTCTTAGCACAGAGTTCTTAGGGATTTTGTTTCTTTTATTTTTGTGGGGGTTTTTTTTTAATGCTAAAATAAGATTTAAAATCATCTAAATAGGGTTATCTGCTACTCTACAGGAAGATCTGATATATAAAAATACATAATATTCCTTTCATCATCAACAAACTCTATTATTTTGGTTTGGGGCCCCAGTTAAGCACAAAAAAACTTTCTTCCTCTTCCCACAGTAGTGCATTAGTAATTTAAGAACCGTAAGTGTCCATTGACATTGGAGGAAGGTAGAGAAGGGATCACCTTGCCTGGAGAATCCCAGGGACGGGAGAGCCTGGTGGGCTGCCATCTAAGGGGTCACACAGAGTCAGACACGACTGAAGTGACACAGCAGCACAGAAGGGATCACAGTTTGTTACTTGTAGGACTGACTTTAGGAAGAACCTGTAGTAGAGGAGAGCACTGAGACTGACTGACTGACCAGCTTTGTCCGTATCAAAATTAGGTCAACATGGCAAAGAGAAAGTATACTTGAAGAGAGTACCCATCTTTTCTTTACCATTGCAAACTCCTGTGAGGGTTCACCTCCCATTAGTACCATATTGGCTTAATCCTTTCATCAGAACTCCAGCAGGGTTCACTTTCTACCACTTGTACCCCAAATCTGGAAACTATAGACACTGTAATATGGTCCCATCTTTCACCCAGCCCAGGCTTACGTTACTGCAGTGACTCAATAATAAATAAAATAGAATGGAATTAGATCTCCTTACACCATCCTGCAAGATTAGCAGTGTGCCTGAAATAATGTCCAGCTTCTGTTTAATAGCTTGCAGTTACTTGTAATATAGCAATGTATCATGTTTTCTAAGTCTTGTTAACATCTTTGTCTTTAGTTCTCCCAAGAGTGTATATCATGTGTGATATCAACATGGCCTTTTGAGGCCTGTTTTCTCATCTAGAACATAAAATAATAAAGGCTGTGTAAACACAAATACTTGCAACCCCCTTCTCCCAACTTTCTGCAAAAATACCCTTGAAAACATTTAAGAAAAAAAAATTGGTATCATTCATAGAAACTTGAAAGGTAAGAATAAGTAGATACACTGGTAAGAATAGTAGATACCAGGAGAAACGTTTACTATAAAGCAGTAATGATGTGGATTTTATTAATAGCCGACTCAAATCCCACATTGAAACAACTTGTCATATAAAACAAGATGATACCTTAGCTTCCCACCTTCTAACACTCCGTATTAACTTGTGTGTAAGAAAGCCATGCTAATAATTTGAGATGGCTATTGAGAGTCCCATCAGAAAAGGCTTTCATTCTGCATTTCTTAACTAGTGGCACTGAAGCTGCACCATCTTGGAGCTTTTCCTTAACCAAGAGAACCACAGCTGACATTCATTGGGGTGGAGAGAGTTGTGGAAGAGATCCCACCTCTGACCAGAAGAGCAGTGCTGAATGACAAAGGCAGCGCAAGCAGCCCAGAAAGATCTTCCGCCCATCAGCAGATTTAGAACACTTAGAGCAGGACTTTTTAAAATACTCATTCTCTTTCCTAAGAACTTTGGTCTTATTGCATGAAAATCCCTTAGCCTTTTCCACTGTAAGCCTAGATCTACAGACATCCTTGTGTTTCCTGGAGAAATGGAATGGGCCTGATATTTCAGACAGTGTGCCTCATGAGTATTACATCAGCACTTTAGTGAACTCTGAAAGAGCTTAAAGCAGTCACTGTGGTCTGCCAATTGTGAAATCAGCCTGGCTAAATAGGTCCTCATTGAGAAGTGGGCAAGAGATTTACGCTACTGGCACTTCACAAAAGAAGACCAAGAAAGGATTGCAGTGTCTTCTTTTGGCAGAGGAAGGGAGGATTGGGTAAATTCTTTAGTCTTTGTGAAGAAACATTAAAACATTCTCATTAAAACATTTTTTACTTTGACATTTAATGTAAGTTGAATCTTTTTAAAATCAGTTAAATGCTCAGTAATGCTAGTCATCAAGGAAATATTAAAACCACAATAAGATACCCCTCCACTGGTAAGAACAGCAAAAATTAAGGTATCAACAATACCAGATGTTGGTATGAGTGTGGAGCAAAAGATCTCTCATAACCTGCTGATGGGAGTGTAAATTGGTTCAACCACTTGAGAAATATTTGATAAATACCTGTTAATGTTAAAACATACATCTACCCTCAACTCAGCAGTTTCACTGCTAACATGTGTATCCAAAAAAGATAAAAAAATACGTGTAACCGAAGACATGAACTTTATTGGTAGCTCAAAGTAGAAGCAACTCCTGATGTCCATCAGCAGAATGGATACTGTGAAGTACTCTAGAGTGAGGAAATGAACTAACTTGCTTGCTACATGTAATAATTTGGATGAGTCTTATAAACATACTGACCAAGGAACCAACAAAATGCTATATGATTCCCACTTGTGAAAAGGTTCAGAAACAAGACTTAAGCAGAATTAATTGGAGAGGGTTCACAGAGCAGCTTCACTTTCACTTTTCACTTTCACGCATTGGAGAAGGAAATGGCAACCCACTCCAGTGTTCTTGCCTGGAGAATCCCAGGGACGGGAGAGCCTGATGGACTGCCATCTATGAGGTCGCACAGAGTTGGACACGACTGAAGTGACTTAGCAGTAGCAGTAGCACAAAGGAATAAAAGGGGGCTTATGGTATACTGGTAATCTTGTCTTTCTTGATCAGTGTGTTGATAACTTTGTGGTAAGCTTTTTGTGTTGTGCCTTTTATGTTTTATGCATTTTTTTGTGTGTTTGTCTTACACATCGTTTTAAGTTTTGGTTTCTTAATGTATTAAATAAGATCAACATGAGGCTAATGAAACAGACACTCCTGCAATGTAAGAGAACAGCAGTAGTCTGAGGCGTTTAGAAGGAAGGGTTTTCTGTATTCATCCAATACATTTAAAGCGGGAAGTATTAGAAAATACCTGCGTCAGCTCCTGCTCTGGTACAACAGGGCATTATGACAAGTACACAGGAAGAGTGAGAGAGAAGGGAAAAAGAGAGAAGCTAAATTAAAAGTTGTGTCAAATACAGCAAATAGTCACAGATTAAAGAAAATCTAACCCATAATGAAGAACAGTAACTATCACACTGATTCCAGAATCTTATGGGTTCTCATAAACCAGCGAAGGGAAGACAGAGGGGTTCCTCCACCTTGCTATCGACCAGATTAAAGCTGTCTTCATCAGTGTTCTAAACTCTGCTTAATAAGCTCTCCTCGAAGGAATTGTGCAACTTAAGTTACAATAAATCAAAAGCACCGACACATGAATATATTGAGAGAAAAGGTAGAGATACAAAAGGCTGATAATGAATGAAGATTTGTCCTTTAATAGATGTTACCAAAGAAGGCAAGATGAATTAAACAAAAAAATAGTTTTGATAGAAGAAACCTTGATTTTTATAAGGGCTCAAGTCTGAAGATCCTCATCTGCTGCCAGGGTCCAGCCCTGGTGGATCCAGGGTAATTCGAAGGGGAGACAGCATGGCACCTTAGAATTATTTAATTAGAAATATAAGAAAGATTAGGAAGAATAGTATAGCAGGAAAATTTAGTGGAGAAAAGAGGCTGAATAACTTGGTTTACGTGGAGAACTAATAAAACCTCAGAACAAGAGGTTTGCACCATCTATATTAGGCCACTGGCACCTGTTTGAATAGCGGAGGGTGCCCTGCTTTGGGCTCCCTCTCTCGAGGGTCTTAGAAGCCGGGACAAGTAAGTAGACACAGTGAGCCCCCACGCCCCAGATGGGAATTCAGCCAGAAAATAGAGTAAGAAAAGACACAAGGGAACCAGTCTTTCCAGTGACTGGCCCATCCTCTATTGTCCAGAAAGGCCTTTTATACTTTTGATTGTACATAGAGATCCATGTATAATACAAAATTATGCAGCGTCAGCAGTCCTGACTCTTATCGAGACCAGGCCTTCTCTCTGCATACCTCGTGTATACACAAGTCTTAGGTGATTTACATCATCTTCTGGCCAGAAGACCAATTAACATTTTACGGCCCTTTTCTGATAAGGGTCTGTCAACCAGAAGACTTATTTGTGTTGATCTTCCAAAAGTCTGTTGCCACTCTCAGAAAGCACTAAATAAAGTTACATTCTTACATAGCAAGGACACAACAATTTATGACAATGAAAGAAGTGCAGTGATTTATAACAAAGAGAAAAGTAACTCAGAAATCAGTGTTACATCAAAACTACTATATTCCTTTTCCTATATCCCAATTACATTGATTATTATCCTTCAGGTGCCTAAAATATAAAGGATATGGAGGCCTGGCAGCAGTCATTGACTCAACAATGAAACCATCACCAATATAATTTTCAGCTCTTTAGAAAAGGCTCTGTATCTTTAAGATGCTTTAAGCTTTGTGCCTCTCGTGGTTGGGGGGCTATAAACAATTCACAAGTTGTAAAAGTCGGGGCAGACCGGTCAGGTAAGTTAGAAAGCCATCAAAGGGGTTTAAACCGAGACACACTTTTTATATGCAGGAGACTGTTAACTGGAACCCTAAGTTAGTTCCTTTTGGAGGAAAGTGGTCAGGGATGGCCCCCTGTTATGTCAGAAGAGTGGAAAGCACAGTACAATAAGGCAGGCAGACTCTGGTTTGGGGGGTAGATGTTCAGGAAAACCCAGGGGGAACCCCTGAAGCCAAATCACGCCTTTGCGTATGTTAGGCTTCCTTCCTCATGACCTTTGCCACAGGTGGGATTCCTCATGCTGGCTCACGTCAATCTGCACATTAGATGCCAGCTGTAATGGAACAGTGTCTACAGGGTTGTATAGTTCAGGATTTCTTTACTCGAGATGTGAAGGTAACAGAAAAGGATTCTGTGATGTTCCTTGTACTGCTCACTTGGAAAAAAGTACCTGAATATAATCCATACACTGCCAGAATGAATCAAAATTCAGAATAAAAGAATGAGGAAAGAGGAGTCAGTGAGTATTGAAATCAATGCAACTGTTAGAGTAATACAGAGCATTATTGTAAATCTAATATTGAAAGCACAATTTATTAAATAATCTTTGAGTAAAGGCCAAGAAAGTATGGCAATTTCCCTTTTTTGTGGGGGTTGGAGAATGAAGTGAAGAGAAATTCTTTTGTAAAGAAAAATTAAAAGTTACTGTCCTTTTTACTTGGAATAAATGTAAATTTAACAGTGAAATCTGTCAAGGTGGATAACAATAAAGTTAATAACAGAATGTCTCGTCAAAGTCCTTGAAAAAGACATGAATGAAACTGTATGTGAGAAAAGTAAAAAGGAGCACTTAAGATCAAAACTTTTAGATCATTTAAATTCTAAAAAGCAAGTGAAATAATTTGCTTCTTCCAAGAGACTTACTTTTAAATCAAATCTTGTCACATACATGTGACACAAAAAGTATCTCAATCAGAGTACAATTTATAGGAGGAGGTATAAGGCTGAATAACAGCATGTACACTAATATAGTTACACTCAGTAGTGAAGACAGCAAAGCTTAATATTTATATGCAGGATAACATAGGATTAAAATATAGAAGTACAAAAAGTGGTTTACAGATTGTGCTGAAGATTTATCAAAATGGTCTGTGAGTTTTAACACTAACCAAATAGAAGGGAGAAATACTCTTGAAAAAAAAAAAGATACTAATGGTGATGAGAATTACATTTTCTCAAATAAGATAGTTTACAAATTGATCAGATAGTAATATTGACAAATAACAAAGCCAGCAGAGGATACCCAGAAAGATAACTTCTGAATACCAGCTGACGTAGAATATTTAACCACAGGATAAAAACCGTGGGGAAAAAAAATCCTTAAACTTGTTATTTTCAGCCTTTTTGTCCTAAAGACAAATTGCAAGGAGATCACCCTTTTCTACACTAAGCCTAGATCCTTTGTGCTTCCTTGAATTTCCCAGAGGAATGAAATGGATCATTGTTGTCCATATGGTGGACATAACATCACATCTGAATGGAGTGTAAAAGCTGAAAGCAGTCCTTGGAGCTTCAAGATTTCCCTGAAGTTCACGTTAAAGGGCAGAAGCTGTGCAGGGCATGTTCTTCGATCACAGGATAATAAACCCAGAAAATAAAAGCACAAGCACCTGGATAATTTTTGAAAAACTCTTCTAAACAGCTATTTTGTCAAGAAAAGTGTGGTAAAATACAGTGAAAACAGCAAAAATAGAGGATAATGTGTAATGCTGAAAGACAAATTGATGGTCACTCATAGAGCGAATGAATTAAACCTGCAGCACTAGAAACAAAAGTAACAAAGATAGGATTGACCTTGCTGCTCCTGCATCGCTTCAGTCGTGTCCGACTCTGTGCGACCCCAGAGACGGCAGCCCACCAGGCTCCCCCGTCCCTGGGATTCTCCAGGCAAGAACACTGGAGTGGGTTGCCATTTCCTTCTCCAGTGCATGAAAGTGAAAAGTGAAAGTGAAATTGCTCAGTCGTGTCCGACTCTTCCTGACCCCATGGACTGCAGCCCACCAGGCTCCTCGGTCCATGGGATTTTCCAGGCAAGAGTACTGGAGTGGGGTGCCATTGCCTTCTCCAGGATTGACCTTATCTGACACCAAAACTTAGACAATTTAGTATCAAAGTTAGCTTCTGAGTTCACCCAGAAATACAGATACAAACCTAAGAATTCTAGAAAGTACAAATAATACGTCCAAAGAACAATTTACCATTTCTATGTAGGGTTTATCCTTCGATGAAGAAGCAGCTTGCTTTAAAAATCAAAACCGTTACTTTAATGTATAGATTAACAGGGCCATAATGAGATTTGTTGACCTGTTGGTTGCTTGTCCATTTTTGTGATCATACAAATGCCATAGAAGTTTTGGTTTTTGCATGGTATACTTGAAACAGTCGCTGGCTGGTGGGGTAGGATTAGCCTGATTTATTTAAGTAAATCAATGCCTAATCTTCATTTCTAACTGTATGACTCCTGTATAATAAGACACCACAGAAAGGATATTGGTGAAGCAATCAAAGTGTTTAAAACTGTTTCTTAGAAAAATAGCTAAATTTACTGAACTCTTAACTATTTGCCAGGCTAATTGGTACACACATCTCAAAACCTGTGAAGCAGATACTATTATTCCTGTTTTACAGAAAAGCTGCAATACATTCAAAGAAGTGAGTGGGAAATCATCTTTTCCAAAACCACAAGTGGGGAAGCTGGTCGTCTTATGTAGCCAGTCTTCAACAAAACCCATGCTCTTAGCCTCTACACTAAGTATCTGGCTATAACAAAGAATTCAGAAACTACTTCACAAATTTATATTTATGCAGCAACAGGAAATCCTTCTAAAATTATGGAATAGCATTGGAATAATGTATAATATTTAGTGAAAGCAAGCAGGATACAAAATTATAAACATAGTGTGGTTTATAATTTTTTTAAGCTAGAATGAGTTTGAAAACCCAACGTGTGTGTGTTTGCTTTTCACTATTGTCCTGCTTTTTTTTAACTCTAAAAAGTATACTGTATCCCCTGTAAGATCATAAGTTTTTGTAAACAAACTCTTTATTTTTGTAACCTCAAGCCCAGCTATCCTGTTTGCACATAATAGGCACAAAATTTTTGTCCAACTGGAATACAACATAAAGGAATCCTATGTGTGTTTCTTACTAGAGATTATGTAAAGTCCATGTTCTCTATAAGTATTCTAATATTTATATGCCTTTTTAAAAACGGGCCCTACTTATGAGATTCATTTTCAAAGGTTCTGCTAATTTTAATTTCAAGTTTATGTTTTTGTTTTTTTGCATTTCTACTGGAGACTAAACAGTCTGCATACAAATCTCAGTGGTGTTTAAAAATAATAGCATATATTGAACTCTATGTCACTACTGTTCTGAGCACTTGTAAACATTTTCCCACTTAGCTCTCATAACAGTTCTATAAAATTAATACTGTAAAGCACAGGGAGATGAACTGACTTCTGCTAGGACACAAGAAAAAATGTTGGAGCTTGGATTCACAGGAAGCATGATTCCATGTTCTAATTTAAGTTTATATACTGTTTAACTCAGCCACTGTTCTTTGTTTAAGAATGAAGTGTAAACCCTTTATTGTATAAATGGAGCATGAATAGAGAATTTTATTCCATTGTATGACCCCTTGAGAAAGTGAATGGAAAAAAAAATAGAGAAGCCTAACTGAGATGGAAGCAAGAAAGCAAAGGATTACGGGTGGCAGGAAGAAGCGAATGACTCAGTGGTTTGGGGTTCAAGGGACATAGTGAAGTGGAGAAGACTTCTTTCCACTTAGGTCGCTTAGTCTAAGTGTGTATTTTGAAAAAATGTTGTAACATGGAGTCAGATGCCACTTGGGTAAAGCAGGTTGGTTCCTTCCAAATCTGCTACTTTGAAAGGACTCGCCAGAACCAAAGAATTCACCTCTTCTGTCCCCCTTAATTTGTCCACACTTTATTCTCTTTCCTTTGTTTGTTTTACTTTGTCTTGTTTTGGAGATTAAATTGCAGTGCACAAGTCATAAATGTAGGGTTCAGTAAATTTTGACAGATGCATACATTCGTGTAACTCACTGTAAGATACTGTTCCCATAGGTCCCTTACAAGTCTACATTTCCTTTTTTTTTAAGTTTCATATGTTTATTACTAAGCCTCATAGACTGCTAGTGAAGAAACCAGAAACATCAGGAGCCAAGCATTCCATCTCCCTCATAAGCTGTTCAGACAGTACTGATGGTCTCACTGTGACTTGGTTGCTTAATAGACAAGTGATCTTAACGCACAGCATGTGTGCCACTTTATATCGGAGGCTTTTTATAGACCCAGCTTGGTTCTTCTCCAGTGTCTTCTCATGGAGTTGTACCTGATTTTATTACCAGTTTTCATTCGAATCCATTGAGGAATGGGGCAATTCTGCTTTTGTTTCTTGGCCTGGAATCACTTGATCCTGAAAGTCTTGTGAGAAGACATGGTGATGAGCGAGCTCCCACATCTCCGCTTCGTGCAAGCAGAGATACTGTCTCTCTCTTCAGGAAGGTGTGAACAGCGAACAGGCTTAGAAAACAGTCTCCTGGAGCAAAAGGCGATTGGTTTACTGTCCAGTATAATAACGTCTCCTTCCAGGGCAAAGACAGGCCGACTTACTGCCCTTTATAAAAGATTTAGGTTTCCTAACCTTGAGGTTCCTCAGTTCTGTCATAAAAGAAAAACATAATCACTGAAGTAAAAAACTTAATGGGCAATCTAGACTGTATACAGTCTTTATATTAGAAGGCATTATGAAAAAACTACTCCAGAATGCAACAGAAAGAGAGATTTAAGAATGAGAACAACTAGTGAGAATTTTGAGGGAGTGTGGTTGTCAAGAACTCTGAAGAGTCTGAGATTTTACCCTGCTTGCAGAATAACCAGTTAAGCTGCCACAGTCTCATGGATGTGCACAGCATGCCTCTGGGCCCCTCACTGTCCCCTCCGGTAGCACTTCGGAGGTGAGAGGAGGCAGCTCAGACTGCCAGCTGCACTGTGCGTGATAAAGTCCTTTGCCTCTGACCCAGGACCTGTGAGTTTTCTGCCAGCAGCCATGAGACTGTGGCAGCTTAACTGGTTATTTTGCAAGCAGGGTAAAATTTCAGACTCTTCAGAGTTCTTGACAACCACACTCCCTCAAGATTGTCACTAGTTGCTCTCATTTTTAAATCTCTCTTTCTGTTGCATTTTGGAGTAGTTTTTTCATAATGCCTTCTAATATAAAGACTGTATACAGTCTAGATTGACCATTAAGTTTTTTATTTCAATGATTATGTTTTTCTAATTTTTCTGCTCTTTACCCATTACTGAAACGTGTCCGATTTTGTTTTCCTAATGTCTTATTCTTTTGAAAAATGTGTGTATTGCTTCATCTCTGAGAATATGAAATTTTTTTCTTTTAAGTTGTGCTATTATTTTTCTGCTGATTGATTTTGTGGTACTGTTTCTTAATGGTAGATTTATGTGCTTTGGAGCTTTGATTTTCATGTTCGTTTTGAGGGGGGAAGAGTGGTTTTGTAACCTACATCTACCTATCTAAGGATTTTGAAGTTGGCCAGCAAGCTCCAAGGTTCTCCAGTCTCAAACCAGATCTTCCACTGACAATTTGAAATTTCTCCCTCGTGTTCATTAGTTATTGCCAGCACAGCCTCAAAAGCTCAGTAGTTCACAGCAATAAGCATTTCTTTTACTCACAAGTCTGTGAAGTAGCGCTGATTTAAACTGCAGGTCTACAATCAGCTGGGCCAGTTCCAAGTGTGTTCATTGTTGCGGTCAGGCTAAGGGAGAAGCAGCTCTCTGGGGGAAAGTCATCTCCTGATAAAGACAAGAGCACAGTAGGGCAAGACCCATTGTGCAAGCATTTCAAGCCCCTGCTTATCTAACATCTACAGATACTTCACTGGCCAAAGCAAATCCATAGTTGAGCCCCAAACCAAAGAGCAGATAAGTGTAAGTGTACTTGCATTTTGTGGGAGGAATTTCAAAGTTACAAGGTAGGGACTTCCCTGGCTGGCCTGTGGTTAAGACTTCACCTACCAGTGCAAGGGTAGGTTTGATCCCT